>RJWT010006278.1:0-29452 GCA_004365215.1 Cuniculus paca
GATCTTGTCTTATTAAAGTTTTTGCATGTCAAAAGAAATCTCCAACAGAGTGAAAAGAAAACCCACAAATTGGGAAAAAAATCTTAGTCAACTGTTCTTCAGACAAAGGTCTTCTATCTAGAACATATAAAGAATTAAAAAACATCAGGCCCTCGAAATTCAAAGACCCAATCCAAAAATGGGCATCTGAGATGAAAACACACTTCTCAGCTGAAGAAATACGAATGGCAAATAAATACATGAGCATCATTGGTCATTAGAGAAATGCAAACTAAAACAACCCTGAGATTCCATCTCATTCCAGAAAGAATGGCCAGGATCAAGAAAACCACCAATAATAAATGCTGGAGAGGATATGGGGAAAAAGGAACCCTTCTCCACTGTTGGTGGGAGTGTAGACTGGTGCAGCCACTGTGGAAATCAGTCTGGAGGTTCCTCAAAAAGCTAGGATTGGAAGTCCCATTTGACCCAGCTATTCCACTTCTGGGCATATTCCCAGAAGAAGTGAAATCATCATACCACTGTGATATATGTGCACCCATGTTTATAGCAGCACAATTTGTAATAACCAAATCTTGGAAACAACCCAAATGCCCATCAGTTGAGGAATGGATAAAAAAGATGTGGTACTTTTATACAATGGAGTACTATTCAGCTATAAAGAAGGATCACATTGAGGCTTTTTGTAGGTAAATCAATGCAACTCAAGACCATACTCATAAGTGAAATAAATCAAACTCACATGTGTAAACACCACATTGTCTCCCTAGTGTAAGAAACTGAAAGACTCAATAAGATACAAAATCTCCAATAAATGTGAGGAAAAGGTTCTGAAGTCCAATAATGCTTTTATTCTTTGATTTGATTGGTTTAAGTCTGTTTTCTACAATTTGATTGCAATATGTGAGAAGATAGGGACAGCTTTTTTGAAGAAAACAAAGGACATTAAGGTAGCCATTGTTGATTTCTTGTTGTCTGATTTGAAGTCCTGTAATGCTTTCACTCTTTTGTTTTATCTGGTTTTATGTTATTTTGTTTTGTTTGAGTTTATTGTGTGTGAATGTATAAACAACCATTTCGAAGAAAACAAGAGACACTAGGGTAGCCATTGTTAATTTCCTGTCATTATGTTTTGAAGACCTGTATTGTTTGCAGTGTTCTGTTCTGAAATGCTTTGCTGTGTTTAACTGTTTTGTTTTGTTTTGTTTTGTTTTGTTTTATTCTCTTTAAAATTAAAAAAAAAGATTCCTTCCCCTTGCTCATTCACTATTTTATGCCCTATTTTCATTTCCTTCATAGTATTTATCAATACTAGAACAATTTATTTGTTTACTTGAATATTTTCTCCTATCAATTGAAATATAAGCTTTATAGAACAGAAAACTTGTCTCTTTCATCCATTTCTAAATCTCTAAGTAACTGAACAGTGCCTGGCTCATGGTAAACTCAATAGATACCTGTTCATTCACTCATAACACACATCTGTTGGGTGAGTGCATACATTATTTAATGAACTGTACATGTGCCTAAAGCCAGGTAGATAACCATTTGTACAAATACTCAGAGCATGTTTGATAAATAACATTAACACTGTGAACATTGGCAGTTATCTGGAACTTCCAAGCAAAGAGGTAAAGACCATGAAAAACATCAAGTCACTTTGTGTTGTTTACCTTTTAGCAGCACTATTTGAAAGCAGTTTTGTGTGATGTTAGAACTCTCAGGATGCTGCAAGGTGAAATTTGCTTAAACATGCGACCTGATAATTAGTAGGTACCCTAAATATTTTCACTTGAACCTAGCCCGAAATTCCATTCAATATCACTACAAACTGGGAAATTGTGTTTTTATATAGTCACTGTGTATATGACCTACATTTCTGTCAGTAGACAAAATTAGATGAACTGATTTTATTTGGGAAAAGAAAGTGTCAAAATCTAAAATAATGAGTTTGGTTTTATTCTGGACCAGGGTGAGTTAAAACCTTTGCTGTGTCCGACTATATTAGTTAAGGTAAAGATTGCAATAGATATGACCAAAATACAGAGATATAAAAATATGTTTTCTTATGTAACAGATCTAAATAAGCAGTTTAGGTAAACAGGTAGCCTGTCTTATGAAATCATTCAAAGATTCAAGTTCCTTATATTTTGTTTCTACCATCCTCACAGGTATGCTATTCATATGATTATTGTTAAGTCCCAGAAATGGCATCCCCTGGCTCATGGAAAGAGAAAGTATGAAGAACTCACATGCCCAGTATTTCAAAACCCAAAACTGGAAGGGTCGCTTTCACTTCTGGTCACATTACATTACTGAAACCATAGTCAAAGGACCTCATCTAGCCGGAAGGGAGTCTGAGAAATATATGTCTGGGCAGCTCTTTGCTCACCAATAAATCCACTATAAAAGAATGCAAGGAAACATTTTTTTTTGGATAGGTGGATATTTCTACACTCCTGCAAGGAGAGCATGAGTATGGTGGCTGAAGTGGATTGGATGTTATGTCATTCCAAAATTCACATGTCAAAATTCTAACCTCCATATGTTGGTTTCTAGATGTGAGGGATTTGGAAAGTAACTAAATTGTGAGAATAGAAACCACCAGGTGGACCAGTTTCCTTATGAAAAAGAGACTCCTGCGAGCTCCCTCTACTCTTTCCTCCATGTGAGAGTGCTGGGCATCAGTCTCCAATCTAGAAAAATGGTTCTAAGTAGAACCTGACCATGCTAATAGGTTGATCTCATATTTCCATGTCCAAAACTGTGTGAAACAAATTTCTGTAGTTTACAAGCCACCCAGTCTAAGGAACTTTTTATAGCTTCCTGAAGTGACTAAGACAAGGCCCATAAGGAAATATTGACTAGGCACTATATTGCTATAGTTAATTAAGAAAAATTAAAATTAAAGTAAGTTTCTGAAAACCATGTATTGCTGATGCCAATTTTACATTTAGTTTGCATTAATATTTAAGTAATAACCTACAATAGAAGTCTTTTTATAACTACAATAGAGAACTGGAAATCCTAACCACTATGTCATGTACAAAAGCACTTTTGTTTGTTCTATATAAAGGAGGTGCAAGGCAAAGCATACTAGAGCAAAAAGTCAGCTCCCACATGTGAAATGTGTTCCTTAATAAATACCATGTCATGAACTGTCATATTTTAAGTCTACTTCAAAATATAACTCTCTGTTACTCTATGAGTTCAGCAATTCTTTTTTTTTAACCCTTGATCTTTTTAAAAATATAGCTGCTTGTATCTTGATTTTTTGTGACCTTCTGTCTGTTGTCATAAAATGAAATATACAGAAAATTTTAAATGAAGCAAAAGTTTTAGTGAATTTAAATTTATTTGGTTATGCAGATTTAATATTATTATGTTATTTGAAACCATTGGGAAGTTCTAAATTATGATTTAAATATTTCTTCTGCAAATATTCACTAGGCTTCCGCCTATGAAGCCCTGCGCTGGACACAGAGACTGAAACTCTGTTTTTTTCCTTTTTTTAATTTCCCATTATATTTAATTTGTCTGATTTAAATCTGACTGTTTACATTGCCCTTGTTTCTTTCTAATTTTGTGGTATCTTCATAATATGATAATAATATTGGATACTGGTTGCTTTTTTTTCATTTTTAAGAAAACACAACTTCATAACAAAATAAGAGAACAACAATAGTTAATACAGTGTATGTCATTATCTCCAAAGTAATTACTTAGAGTATAAGACATAGACAAAAAAGGTTTTGTCTTACAAAAAAGAAGCAGACAATAGCACAAAACTTTCTTTTCAATGAACTAAGAGGAACTAGCAGTATAAATGAAACCAATTAGCATATATATTAAAATATTTTTGAAACAACAGAATAGGTATTATTTGAATGAGAAATTATTTGAATTTCACTTTACTTTTTATTTATCTTCTATTTTGCTTTACTTGATATATATGTTGTGTTTCTCATATAATAAAAATCATTGTAACATTTAACCTTGTGAACTTGATTTATTTCACTTAACTTTATGCTCTCAAGTTGCATCCATTTACATAGGAATACTTCAAGTTTATCTTTCTTTGTGGCAGTGTGGTATTCTATAGTGTATAAATATTGCATTTTCCCTATTTAGCTGTTGAAGGGCATATATGCTGTTTCCAAGATCTAGCTATTATAAATTGTGCTATTATAAATATGGGCATGTATTAATCTCTATAATATGATGATTTTAACTATTTGGGAAAATATCTGGAAGGAGGATATCTGTGTCAAATGAAATTTGTACCTTTGGTTTTTTGAGTAACCTCCGCTCTGATTTCCATAGTGGTTGTACTAGTTTACATTCCCACCAACACCATGGAAGAATTCCTTTTCCCACACATTCTTGCCAGAGTTTGTTATTGTTGGCTTTTTCTGAACACAGATTTTTTTTTTCTGGGCTACAGTAGTATCTCAGTGCAGTTTTGATAAGTATTTTTCAATGTGTTTATTGGCCATTTGTACTTCTTTTGTGAAGTCTGCTAATTTCAGTTGCCCATTTTTTGACTGAATCTTTTATTTTGGGGAATCAATTTTTTTCCAGTTTTTTGTACATTCTAGATGATAGTCCTCTGAGAAATAGTTGGCAAAGCTTTTCCCATTCTGTAGATTGTCTCATCATTCTGTGGATGGTTTCCTTTGCTGTAGAGAAGATTTCTAACTTGATGTGATCCCATTTGCTGATTCTCAGTATTATTTCTCATGCCATTGAAGGAACTGTGCTTCTTGTGAAATCAAAAATCATTGTTTCTTTTTAATAGTGAAAGTAAGATTTACTTGTAACTATGTGCCATCCGAAAGAAACTGAAATTCACCAAAATGCAAAGTATTTTTAATAATCTCTTTTTAATACACCCAAATATATTTTATTTAATGATCCTAAATTAGATTTAATATTAAGCACTTTTGGTGGGCAAGAATATATTCCAAAACATACAACTATTTCAATTTCTATATGACAGTAACTTGAAAACTACACATGGTAAGCATCCAAGCTATTATCAAAATACTAACTAGAATGCTCCTATGTGGCAGATGGATGAGGCGTAAAGCAGAGAATCAAAATACACTATAAGTTTTATGGTTTCATTGTGAAAACTTACAATTCTCCATATTGAGAAATATAGGCAGTCTTGCAAGAAAGCTCACTTTAAAGTTTAAAAAGTCAATCCTCTTATCTTTTTAACTTGAAAATAATTCTAGTTGCAATTAAACCCTTTCTAAAGATAGAGAATAATGAAGAATTTGTTTGGCGGAATATCGTAGACACTGTTATCATTAACCTCTGAACACGAAGCAGGAACCCATCACAATTTATTTACATTAGATTTTGGTCACTATTGTATTTTTACAGATGTTTTACTTTTTGTACAGAGACTCCCATAGAACTTCACTTAAAGTTTTTCTGTCTTAAAATCTCCCATCATGCTGTAGACATATTATGTATCTATCTTCTTTCTTAATGCTTTCATCATTCCAGATATTTCTAACAAGGTAATTTAAAATTCAGTCTAAAACCACTATATGCACTATGCCAGCATAGGTTAATTCAAGAATATGTAACTAACACTCCTAACTGGTGTCAAAATTGTCTCTAAAGAAAGTTAAGAGCATGAAATGCCTTCATTTTCTTCCATAATTATCATTGAGAATATATATATATATTTTAATGTGATTGTCAAAGATTGAAAAAGAGGGCTGGGGATTTAGCCCAGTGGCCTAAGTGCCTACCTGGCAAGCACAAGGTCGTGAGTTTGATCCCTGGTGCAGAAAAGAAAAAAAAAAGACTGAAAAAAAGGGATGAACTTTGCTGTCTAGGAGTAATTCATACAACTTAGAACAGCCTAATGAGATTTTTATGATTATTATTATTAACAGGGTAAAGGTGAAGGTTTTGAAGCCACTTGAGCTTCCCAGATGAGAAATACCTGCCTAAATACAGAGACTAAATGTTAAGAGATTCCTATATTGAGAGAGACAAGCTCTGAACAATTCAATCATGTAAATGTATAATGGATTCTCAACTGTCACAATCAGGGTAAACAAATGATAGTTTACAGTTTACACAACCTATTCCACTTTGGAAAAGTTATTTTGGCTATTTTTAGGCACTACCTTACATAAAGTACTAAAACATGCACTATTAAATGAGTTAACACACCTACCAAATTTTTTTGTATCTATAAAATCAAATTAAATCTCCTGGGATTTGTGACTAAGAATCTCATGCCTCTTGAAGTATCTTTTTCTATTTCTAAGTATTTTTCATCTTCTCTATTTTTCTTGTTTTACCAACAGTTAAGACTGAAAACTTGGAATTCATTTTTATTCTGGCCTTCATCTTAGATTGCTTCTTTGCACTAAGCTGATAGTTAAAAGTTTTCCAAAAAATTCTGGTTGGTGTGCTGGGTGATTAGTCCACTGGAATGTGTTTCCACTGCCTTCTTTTGTAGTTCTCCATTGCTACACATTCTTTTTAATGTTTGTCTGAATTGAACTATGTTTGCCATCTGCTGTTTTAGACTCTCAAATGATCCGAAACCTTTGAATTTTGTTAAATCATTCCTCATTATTGCTTTTTTAGTAGTATCTATAAAGTCTATCTTTTCCTTTCCTTCTTATTTCCTTATGTCTGTCATTTACATACTCTGTAGTCCCTGAGGAATTAAGACAACAAGCAATCAGTTTCAAATGCAAACACCCCAGTTAAAGTATAGCTGATCTATTTTGAAATAAACTTTTCCCAACACATTGCCTCAATATAATACTTTTTAAAAGTTTATTCACTTAGTATGCATATGCAGTCAATTGATGACATTTGAGTCCTTTCAGATTTTTGGACTATATTGATTTAGAAGTTCTTTTCTACCACAGCATTAAAGTTTTACTTTCCATATCATTTCCTTTATTGCTTTAGGTTTTTGTACCTCATTTTTTTTCAGCTTGCTTCAATATTTTTTAGAAATGAAGGGTCCAAAAAAAATTCATAGCATGATACTGCTCTGAAAAGAAGTAGAAAAAAGGAAAGCGTTCTGATCTAAACCTTTGGGGACAAGCCAACAACATTCTTTTATTTCTCCCTCACTTTTATCTGAACACACGCAAAAATGCAGAATCTTTTCATAGCACCTTTGCTTTCCTTTCATTGGCAATCACAGGTGGAAAGCTTCACAGAAAATGTTACCAGGAATAGTATTAGGGAAGAATGTGTAACCTCTTCATGATTTCCTAGGTAATAAAATCTGTTTCAATTTAGAAAGATTTTTGTTCTGTTCAGTTATTTACTCTTTCATTATTTCATTCATTTATTTGTTTTTGTTGTTGTTGTTGTTGTTATCAGTTATTGTGTAACTACTAGAAATTTAGTGGCTTACAATGAAAACAATCTATTATTCCTTATAATTTTGTGGACCGGTTGGGATCGAACAGTTTTTTGCTCACATGTGGTGTTAGCTGGGGTCACTCATAAACTTTGTTCCATGATGGGCTTTGCTTGAGTTGTAATCTCCAAGATGATTCCATGTATCTGTTGGACTGATTTTGGAACACTTGGGAGTACTGGATTTCACTCTTCAGGAGAGTAACCATGGTAATCCCTTGCATGGTAGTCCAGAAACCCACGAAGGCAAATTAGAAACTTTTAAGAATATGGAGAACTGGCTCCAAAACCGACACATCATTTTCTCTGTATCTATTAATAAAAAAATTTCACAATGATAGCCAAGATTCAAAAAGAGGAGAATTCTATCTCTTTATGAAAGGAACAGCATGCACATCTAGGCTTGGTGGGAAGTGCTTACTGATTGCCATTTACATTCCTTCTATAATATTCAAATAAGAACCCCAGTATCTTACCTGAGCATGGCTTCATAATTTAGTTCAAAGTGCAGAATCTCATTTACATTAGTTCCAGCTATAAATGCTATTATGGTATAGATCTAAAATGTCTTTCAAAAGTCTCCTGTTTTCAGAGGTGAAGTTTTTGGAAAATGGTTGTATAATTTATCCACTAATTACTCCATAGCTGAATGTTCTTTTAGGATGTAGGGTCTGATCAGAACAGGCAGTGCACCAGGGAGTGACTTGGAAGGGTGTGTTAGTCTCCCCACCCACCCCTTGGCTCCCGACTGCTATGAGGTGAGCAGCTTTCCTTCACCATGACTTTTTGCCTTTTCACCATTGTGTTTCTGCCTTGGAGCCATCCAGTTATGTACTCAACCCACTAGAGACCATCAGTCAAAATAAATCTCTCATCCTTTATTTATGGGTGTTGAGTATTTTGTTCCAGCAATGGGAAAGAGACTAATTGCTACCAAGTGTGGGGAATTGCTGTGATTACACTTAAGCCTGTTAAAAACTGGTTTGCTGAAGAAGTTTGGAAAGCTTTAAAGATGTGGTCTAGAGAAATCCAAGGATACTATAAACAGAATATGATGGGTGATTATATTTGGAGCTTGGAAGACCAGAATATTGATAGAAATGTAGACGGTGGAGGCCAGGCTTAGAAGGTTTCAGTTGAAAATAAGGACTTTTCCTCACTATTGGACAATAGGCCATGTGTTTTAGGCCCTGGTTGGAAAGATGTCTACACTTTGTTCATGTCTTGAGAATTTGCAGAAGACTGAGATTTGAGGTGGTGGACTACTTTAGCTGATGGAGGAAATTCCAAAACAATCCTACATTCAGGCTATGGCATGGTTACTACTTAAAGCTTTCAGTCAGGCTTATAATGAGAATCAGGAGCAAAACTTACAGTCTAAAGATGAAATGTTTGCAATTTTGCCAGAAAGGAGCTCCAGAAAGATTGAGGCAAGAAGAGTATTGTTGCTTTAAAGATTAGTAGGAAAAAAAAAAACACAAAAGAAAAAAAAAAAACAACCTCAAGTCCTTTGCATCAGGACAATAGGAGAGATATGTTTAGGGTATCTCAAGAAATAATCAGAACTCACCTATCATAGGCCCAAGAGTTTAAATGGGAAAACTCTTTTGAAAGACTGCTTTGAGAAGAGAATCTCAAGCACCCTACTCATTCAGGGAAGGCTAGGAAAGTATTTGCCTGGCTTCAGTCATGGTCTAAGGGGGTCAGGTGACTACTCAAACTGGCAGCAGATCTTGGCACTAACCACATGGTGCTGGTTTTTCAAGCATGAAAAATGTGACAGTTGTGGGGTCATGGAGGCCTTCACTCAGATTTCAGACCTTTTTCTCTTGAGAGTGATATGTGAGGCTTTGAGAATGAAAGCAAAGGTATATGGGAGGCCCCAGAAAGTTGGACATACCAGGAATGTTGAATATCTGTTGGGAAATATCACAAGCAGTGAGGAAAGCCAGCTGAAAAGGACCAGGTGAGCTGCAACCAGCAAGGCCATTGCAGCAAGACTGCTCAAACCCTTTGGAACTCACAGTTCACCTTCACCTGCCCTGAGTGTTGAATATGGAGCTACAGGATTTAATTTTGCTATACTGGGTTTCAGTCTGACTTTGGTCAGAATTTTTTTTTATCCTCCTATTTCTCCCTTTTGGATTTGAAATATTTATCCTGTGTCATTATATGTTGGAAATATTTAACTTTCTTACTGATTTTCCCAGGAGATCACAGCTAAGAGTTTACTTTGAGACTCAGAGAAGACTCAGCACTTGAATTTTCCAAAAAAGCTAAAACTAAGACTTTGGTGACTTTTAGAGAGGTATTAAATGCATTTTGTCTAAAGAAATGGGCATAGCCTTTTGGAGGCCAAAGGTAGGATTGTAAGGTTTAATTGTAAGACGTCTCTCAAATGAAAATGCCCAATATACCATTGTTGCTCCCTGATTGACATGTCTTGAAATTTTTAGTTTAAAAAAAAATACACAAAATGATGTATGAAAGAAAAAAAATCCCTCAAAATCTCACATTTGGAGTTGGGCCTGTTTGAAAGGATGAGTCCCTGGGTGTATGTCCTGGAAAGGTGCTTACTTGTCCCTATCTTTTCTTTCCATTTTGTTTCCTGGATGCCAGGGTTGAACAGCTTTTCTCTCTAATTCCTTTCCACCATGGCGTTTCTGACTTGGAGGCAGACAACCATAGACTGAACCCACTGTAAAACATTTGCTAAAATAATCCTGTGATCTTTTAAATTATGGATGCTGAGCTTGTTGTCCCAATGACAGAAAAGTGATTATACAGATGCAGCTAGTCAGATGCAACTCCATTTACCCTAAAGACATATTAGCTTAAAAATATAAATCGTTCGACCATTACATAACCATTATTGAATGGCAAGAAAGAAAAATAATTGCTAAGAATGGTCATCACGGCCATGAGCTTATAAAAGCTGAACAAAAAAGGGAAAAAAGAAAAGGTAAAATGAAAGGATAAAACAAAGCAAAATGCAACTGAGAATGTATTTTAGGTTTCGCATCTTCACCAGATTAGTCCTCAGTTCTGCTCTTTGAGAAAAGTTCTGTAGTCCATTTTAGTTCACTCTGTAGCACCTTGGTACTTTCTTCCTGAGATGGCTTTCCTTTTCTGTAAAAAAATGACTTGTATTTTCAGCTGAGTACCAGTTTCAGTTCACATCCTCCCTAATTGAAGGTAGTCTCCCAAAGGCAGCTTTTAGTTTGAAATGCCTTTGTACTTTTAGGTTTAATTGCATGATGAGTTCTCTGGTAAAGTAACCTTTAAAACTTCATGAATTTATTAGATAAATTTTCGAGACTCTCTCCTTGCCACCAAAGCCTCATGGTTTAGGATTTTCATATGGTAGGCACTTGCTCCTAGGTACTAATTTCTGCATCACTAGACATTCAGTACGGAAAGTAGAACCATTATAAATGCAGGATAGGGAACTTATTATAGAAATTAAATAACATATAATTGTGGGAAGATCTGGGATAATGAAGACCAAAAGGAAAAGTTGGAGAACCAGAAGAATCAATAACTAGTTGGTCAGCACGACCAGATACTGTCAACTGCTGAAATAAGACCATGAAATATGGCTAATAGAGAAATTTATGGGATATTCTTACTTCTGTGAGTATGCATCCAACCAACTGTGATATTACTGTATAGTTACTGATACTCAGAAGAACCACTACTCAGGAAAAGGAGCTAAATACAAAGTTGAGGAGATAAAGGACAACTTGGGATCTACCAATACCTCTATGACTATCTACTACCACAAATAATTTTAACAACGTGTGGAGAGTATTTTCCGCTTCTCCTCCACCGCTCAAATTTCACACAAGTTCTCTTTCGTTCAGTTCTACTGTAACACAAAGAAGGGATTCTAAGAAATGGTGGTCCCACTTCTAGCAAGTTAATAAAAGATCTATGTAGCATAGCAAGAGAAGGTAAGCATTGTTTTCAAAAACTACAGTGATTCCCAAAGGAACTCATGGAAGCTTCCCTGATAAACTAGTAAGTGAATAATTGTACATCATGGTGATGCAACAGTTGTGCAGGCAAACAAAGTTTTGCATATAAACATTATATGTGAAGTTTATGCATTTTTAAATATTAATTCATGTAGTATTTAAATAAGAGATCCAATTTACAGACTCTCAGAAAAAGTCCTGCAAAATTCCTAATACTAGTACTTCCCTGATAAGGAGGTAGAGTCCTAAGAAAGTTCCTTAAAGCATCAACATAAACTTTTCTAGAAAAATCTTTTTTGATATAACTCATGCACAAATTTGACATCCATTACCAGGCTTTGCTCCAATGATTATAAAATTCTAAACACTGAATCCTCAGGCTCCTAACCAAAGCGTTACTTGATCCACGCTTGCCTCCCTGCAAGACAGGTCTGAAAAGAAATCCCAGTTCCGGAGCCTCCATGAAACTCCCCAAGTCCTTTGTTATGATTGTCTCTCAATTCAACATTTCTAAGAAGAAATTTTGCTGCATTAATTCTCCAACATGTATTTATCTAGAGAACATTTGTCAGTAAAATGTCCTCTGTAAACTTCTGAATTTTAAAGTCTGTTATTCAGAAAACCCACTCTTGTCAGATGTTATTTTACCAAATGGAGAGTGGTGAGGAAAGCTGAGATTGAGGAGTCATCCAAGGTCAAATACGCTAAACATATATCTGTGGAAGCAGAGAATACTCACAATATAGAGATAGCATGCAACATTTACAAAATAGTTTGGAATAACGTTTAGATTAGATTGTTTTACTATATAAATAAATGCCATTGATAACATAGAGATTGAACACCAGATTTGCTTTTAATGTGCATACCAATAGGCACCACAATTCTTCTTCACTTCCGTTTCAGGTAGTACAGATTCATAATTGTCAATGGCATGCTAGAAGAGAGTCGTCAACCTCAGACATATAATGGCATTGACACTGGTCCCAAAATGGTACTCACCACCAACCTCACCAAACAGAAATAAGATTCAAAATGTTTTTAATATAAAATAAACTATTTAAAAGTGTAGTCAGAATAGACTGAAGTTGTAGCCATTCAAAAAAGGGCCAGTGCTTCTATGGCTGTCTAACGTGAAGAAAGATGAAACACAAAAATATTTTGATTACTTTGAGAGGTATCTCTTAATCATTCCTGTTTTTGATTACTTTGAGAGGTATCTCTTAATGATTCCTATTTTTTTATTTGTAATGTTCTGAGAAGTGGTGTGATTCAAATATTAGAGAAATTATTGCTGTGAATCACAGGAATATCCTGAGAAAATCTCAGGCAGAAATACATATTTAAGCAATTTTTAAAACTAGTATGTTTACATTTTAGAAATGACTCATCATATTCTATTGTGTAAATACACATTTAGGTTAGTAAAGGCCTTTATAAAACTATGAATTAAAGCCAAATGGATGTATTGGAGTTAATCTTTTCTGCCTGCTTTCAGCGCCATTTTGAACGAGTGGGGTGAAATTGGACATTGTGTGTATATAATGATGAAAAATGGTGGGCTACAATAAGGAATAATTCTTTTGATTTTCAGAACATAATGGCCTATGAATTATGTTTAAAATTAATGAAAGAGAAGATAGAGAATGATTTGAATCTCATCAGTAGCTATTTTTCTCTTTCTCTGAGACAGCAAAGAGCCATTTTCTAAGAGATTTGAACTTTTGTCAGCAAGTCCTTGTAAGCTTCTAAAAGGTCTTAATTTGAAGCTGAACCTTTATAATGATGATTTGTTTCACTTGAAAGAACAAACAAATAAGCAGTTGGACTTCCTGAGGGGTTTCCATTGTATGAAGACAATTTCTTTATAAATCTAAATAAGTTTTTAACATTTGGGAAGATATGTACATTACGGCATATCCTTTTGCCATGAAAGAATGTTCTTCCTTCAACTTTACAAGTAGCTATAAAGAAGATGATTTTTTTTTCCCACAAAAAAGCAAGTGGATTCAAAAGCAATTGAAGAAAAATTTCTTATGCCTTAACTTTATTCTCCAGCACTACATAAAGAAAACCAAACTTATCCAATACCATTATGCCAATTCTAGAACAATTGTTTTGTACTACAAATTAATTTATTGCTCTTCACATAGAATATTTTACTTTTTATTCAGGGAAGGACACTTGAAAAAAAAAATTCCCACCAATGATGGTGGAAAATAATGATATCAGAGAGAAAACTGCAAGGAAAGCATGTCTTGTAACAGGCTTGAAAAGAGAAAGATATCACCTTTACATGTGCTGATACACACATCCAAACTCCGCACTTAAGCATCAGAAAAACATCATTCTTAGCTGGGCGTGGTGGCTCACACCTGTAATCCCAGCACTCGGGAGGCTGAGACAGGCAGATCATTGTGAGTTCAAGACCAGCCTGGGCTACAAAGTGAGCTCAAGGCCAGCCTGAACGGCATAGTGAGACCCTGTCTCAAAAACACCAGGGCTGGGGATCTAGCTCAGTAGCCTAAGTGTCTGCCTGGCAAGCACAAGGTCGTGAGTTCAATCCCTGGTGCCGCAAAAAAAAAAAAAAAAAAAAAATCATTCTTGTTTTTCTAAGGTACATCTCTCATCTCTAGTCCTTCAGTTTTTCTTTCTTTTTTTTTTTAGTGTGTATAAAATCCAAATAATGTGTAAAACAATAATAACTATTTCTTTAAGTCATATAAGACATAACAATATATAATGATTACTAGGAATTCTTGTATTATACCTTTAAATTTTGTGCTAAATTCTAGATATTAACATCCAGAATTAAATGACATCTGAAGGACTGTGTATGGGACAGCAGAGTTGCTCATAAAATGACAGTGACATAAACTTTGAGATACTATAAGATGATAAAAAGAGCTGCACATATTTTTAGACTGGACAAGAGATTAGGCAGTGGGGTGCTGATAAATATCCAACAACCAGGTCTCAAGAAAAAGCCCTACTTTTAGCATTTATTAATTTCCGTTGCATAAATATTCTCACCATGACATATTTCCAATACACATTGCACCGTGCAATGCAGGGCTAGGAGGAGATACACAGTAGTACTGACGAGGTGTACCTTTCAGGCTGCTATAACAAAGCATCATAGACTAGTAACATAGCCAACGAAAATTTACTTCCTACTATTCTGGAGACTAGAAGTCCAAGATCAAGTTATCAACATATTTCATGTCTGGTAAGGGCCCACTTCCTCATTCACAGATCATCGTCTTTCTGTGTTTTCACATGATAAGCAAATGAACACTTTGGGGAACCCTAATGCCTTTTTTTGAGGGCTTCACCTTCATGATTTAATCACCCTTAAAGGACCCACTTCAAAATATCATAACATGGGAGATTAGGATTTTTAATTTATCAATTTTTGAGGGATATGACCATCAATCTACAGCCTTTCAAAAGCTATAGGCAGTATTTCTGTATTTCTATCATACAACTATACACTGAAGTTGTTGAAGTCAATTTAATCATAGATAACAGTAAAACACAGTAACTAGAAAGTAATGAACTGTCTTCATTGGTTTTATATTTAATGTAATTTCCTTAAAAGTTGTATAATTCATTTTATTAATGTCTGTTTTTGCGAGCTTGCAATTTTCTTAAAATTTAAAAACTAGCTTCTATTATCTTGGATATACCAGATGTAGCAAACCCCTAGATTAATGGAAGAAACCAGTATAGCTTCTTTGAATATTTGAAGATATTTGCAGATACATCCTTGAGAAGAGCAGGTCAAACTCTAGTTTCCATTCCAGAAGATATCACCACTAATATGCAATGTAAAACAGCTGAATTTAGATCAATTTTAAGAACAGATATTTTAGCAATAAAATTTGACAGTGCTTTGCTTTTTTGGGTAGTAAATTCTCACTGAAGACATCCAAAGAAACACTTTTTAGTGAAAAGACCCAAGAAGAAGCTATATTCCTTTAAGCAAAAACTCAGAGCTTTGGAGGTTGTCCCCATACATTCCTTTCCCAGCTCTAAGGTGTGAATTATTGCTTTGATTATCTAATATTTGCTTTTAGAACTTTTGATTCATGATTTCAAATCAAGTGTTCAAAAATTTATTCTTGAAATTATTTCTACTAAGCCTCATAGGTGTATGTCTGCTTAAATACGAACTGTGTAGAAGAATATGCATCTCTGTGCTTTTCTTTGCTTGCAAGATCTTACATATATCAGTAGCAGAATCTGTCAGTCTGGTGTCCTCCACAGGAAGGAAAAGAAAGACCAGAAGCAAGTAAATTTTTCCCTCAATGGTCTTCTAAAATGAAGACAAAGAAGGAATAGGGAAAATAAGAAAAATAACGCATCCCTACTTCCCTCAAAGTAGGTTGGCTCTGGCTCTCAAATAAACTAGGTAGGAAGGAAAAGAAATGTGAGATTAACAAGAGGCAGCCATATTTACAGATTTCTTACTTGTAGGCATCTCTAAAATAAGTGCCCAAAATGAAAAAAATCACCAGAATTCATGGCTTTATCTGTCTACATTTAGATAGAAAACTGAGAGGCATCCATAAATGAAAATCAGCTAAAAATACAGCTGTCATTTCAGTAATTTGAATATGCATGCACTTTATTTCCAACTTCTTCGTGACTTCCAGAGTATTTTAGTATTGTGTAGAGATTCAGTTTTAAAAGCTGTGAGATGACAACTTAGAGGAACACACACATGCACACACATGCACAATTTTATTATGTAACAGGGAGTTAGGGGTTGGGTCTGCAGATGACCCATGGGTAGCTAAAAGCAGAATAAAGACTGGCATCTCTGCCTTCACATTACTTTTCTCTTTTATTACCTTAAAACTGGGAGTCAAATTCCTGCTCAGCTCTGCGGGTAGGCGTGTCATTTACTCAAGGAATGTCTGTAATGTATGATCAATTGACCCTAAGTTTACCTGGCCTATATCTCCTGTCAGGGACCTGGCCAAGATCCTCAATCTCCCAAACAAGTGTATGGCAAAGGTTTAAATAAATGAAACAAGTAGTATGATTTTAGGGCTCCAGGAGGGTCAAAACCCTCTAACAGAGTTGAGACTCGGGGGGGGCTGAGATAGGAATGTCTCTAGGCAGCCCATATTTATTTAGTTTTCAAACAATGAAGGGATTACAGTGGAAAATTTGGGAAACTGAGCAGGATTTTGGGAGTGGTTCAAAGACTTTTCCATGTAACAGATCATGTTAATTTAGGAGATGTCTCTTAGGAGAAAATCACCAGGTTGACTTTCACTACAGGAGTGAAATGCCTGCAGCTACAGTCTCTATCTTGTTAATTGGGGTTGGAGCCAGGTGTCCTCCGCTGTGGCCTTATCTGGTCCTTTGAGGCTTCTCTTTGTTCTCCGGTAGGCCATGCCCCCGCCATGCCACAGCCCTGCACGTGTGTTCGATATCGATATCCAGTTTCAACGACTCCCAACAATCTCCTCCCTTTCATGAGTAAGGGTACTAAGATAAAAGTACCTGAGGTAATTTTCAAGATTTGCAATGACATTCAGTTGTCAGCTTTTATGAGCCTCTGAAGCAATACCTAGATGCCTAGAAGTCTTCATTTTACTAAATCTATGAAAACCTTGGATTGCAGGAAAAGCAGATCCTCATGCACCATCCCATGAGGAGATCACCCAAAGCAGGAGAAATTACCCCATGACAAGAATAGGCTGCTCCTCTAAGCAAGAACTGTCACCTCATCATGGGAACAACACTGCCCCCTCAAATGAGGTTGGCTTTCTCAGAACTTTGCAGACAGTCCTGAGATACTAAGCAACTAGATAACAGCTTGATCAGGATTCCGTACACTGCCAGCTACACATACTCCCCAGGCATGCAAAGCCTCAAAACTTGTCACTCTTTCTTCTATAAAACACCCTGAGTTTGTGTTAGCCAGTAAAAGACAGGTAATAAATCTCCTTTTCTGTGCTTGCCAGCATGGCCATGCTGATTAACACTCCTTTCTTGTCCTTCATCATCACTGTCTCCTTGACTGCATTATGGGATGGATTCTCTACCCTGATCTGTTGGGATCCCTGGAGCCAGGGTTTTTGCCCTAAAATTCTGATAACAATGAGGTTTATTTACATCTCCCTTTTATCAAATTTTTGAAGCATCAAGTTTTAATATACTATTCTTGAAGCAAAAATTTTATTGCATATCTGGATAAATTAACTACTGCCATTGAAACTGTTGTTACTCAAGCTGTGATAATGATATGAGTGATGAAATCTGCATTTTAGACCATACATTTTCACCTACAGAAGAGCCCCCCCAACAATTTCTAGCAAATACAGCAGAAAAGATGTAATGCGTGCCCCTAGGGACTCACTTTAGAGGAGTCCCAAGTAATTCAGAATTATTTTGAAAACTAATGTCTCATTTTATTATTAATGAAAAATGCTATGATTTTTTATGCTGTATTCTACCCATATCTTTATAATAAAGGGAAAATTTAAATACTAGACATTCTTCTCTGGTTCTTTTTCTAGGATTACTGACATGGTAGGAAGATGGACGATGTATATCCACAGCTTCATATATACCATATATCCTTGTTGTTACATATGTTCTGGTTTGGGAAACATTAATCTTCAGGGTCAGCAAGCCATCTCTTGCAAACTTCTTGCACATGCAGAGTGAAACATATACAATTATAATGTATCAAATAAAAGTAATGTTAAAAAGAACGAAATGATTTTAAATTTTTCCGGATCACGATAGGTCACAAACATATGTCTTTAACTTTGCCTCTGTTCCTCAAACCACTGAAGACCAAGACGAAGCAATTAGAAAATTAGAATAAATTTGTAGCACTACTGGCCAGAGTCTTTTTCAAAAAATCTGAGTATACTAAACAGGTGAACCCAGATAGGAAAACTTAACAGACCTGAGTAAACTTTAATAAACCATAGGAAAAGAGAGACTTGCTCTGAAAATGATATTACCATCAGAACTCCAAAATAATCTCATCTAAGAGGCAGGAAACACTACATAAGAATAGTCAATTGTGCAAATTAGTTAACAGGATGCAGAATAGCCATGCTCCCTTGCTCTGGAATCTACTAAACTAGCACTATTGTTGCTAGAAACTCCAGAGGGGATGCTGACGTCTTACTCTAAATGACTTGAGTTGCAAATAAACTAATTCTTGTGCTCAGAAGGCAACCCACTTTTCACATGTTAAAACGCAGTGCTGGAAGTCTTTGGTTCCATATCTCAGTGAAGGACCCCATAATTGCCAATATTCAGAATGATTTTCGTGTGTACTCATCATCACCAGACAGATGAACCAGACTCTGAAAGTGGAAGAAAGTATTTATTTAAGATTCAGACAATAATTTTAAGATAAGGATAATTAATAGTATTCCAGAGGCCACCACAAAAATAAAATAAAAGAAACAATAAAATATTCTAAAATGTTAAAGTACAATAATTAAAATTGACATCCTAGTATAAGAGCTAAGCAACAGTGAACACTCAAGAGAAAGAATATGCACAGAAAAGAATTATAGGAGAAATGTTGGAAACTTCCCAAAGATGCACACATTAGCTATTTTGTCTATTCTTTACAATATAAATTGAAAGTCACTGCATTATCCTTTACATTAGAGCTTTTCTAATAAAAATAAATTTATTCCTAGTTTTTACAAACTGAGAATTTGTGATCATAGACTAAATCATACTCATTTTTACTCAACTTTGTTTAAAAAGATGAATTCAGGTACTTGAATTTTTAATATCCTCCCAAAGAAATATTTGACAATAACTTTCATCTAGTAAATACCATCTTTGTATTTCACAAATATTCTAGAAAGTTTATATTCCTATATCCACTTTACTTACAAGAAAACTGAAGGTGGGACAATTGCAGAGCACACGAGTAAATGGCCTGTAGGATATGAAACAAAAATTTAACTAGTACTTGAGTTGTCTGTCTGACGCCAGTGTTTTTTGCAAGAGTTTCTAAGAACAATGCAAAAATAGCTTAAAATTTTTCACATAGCTTCAACTTAAGCTACGCTAATAAAATTCTAAAATAAAAGTTCCATGAAAGAATCAAAACGATGTCTTGGTATACATGAAGTATAAAGCTGAGAAGTACAGCTAACGTTCTGCGATCCTCTGAACACACAAATGTATTTTTTATTTTACTTTTTTCAAGCACTGATGCACTAAATATCATAATTGTTGATTAATTTTAAAATATTATATATAATGAGATGATTTTTGACAGCTAAACAGGAAAATATTTTTTAACTTGTGTTTCATAGATAAGGAAAAGGAACAAAGTCTCATATTTAGAAGGGGAATAAGGCAGTAAGCTCACCTCTCACAGTGATAGAGGGGAAATAAATATAATTCCCAACCTACTAGTTGTCACGTACACTGAATTCATATTCCTCAAAATCAAAGAATGAATTCTATGGAATAATGGAAGCTAACAGTACGAAAACTTTATTGATAGCAATAGCTCTTAAGACAGAAGAAGACCCAAAAGTGCATTGCCGTGGACTCTACTTCACAGAGAAAGTTTTATAGAGCGAAACTACAAGGTGAGTATCACATGGATCAACACTATGATCAACCAATAAGATTACAAGTATAATCACTTAGAGATAACATTGATCCAGTGGGGAAGCAGGTCATGTGGCAAGTATCCATGGAAAGAACAAGGACACTTTTACAAAGGGAAGGATCAGAAGGTCCTTATCACCCTTCTGGATGACTGATGTCTATCTAGACTTTATTAGACCAGGTGATATAAATTATAGTATATTGCTTATCCTTTGGGGAGGCATACAGGCCTGGTCATTCCATCTTTACCTTGAGCCCTGTCCTTCAACAGATGCACCTCCAGTCATAGTTATAATGTGTTCTTATCTTCTGCACTGACTCTCTTGAGGGCCTACCCTTGTCTGACTCCTTACGATAGTTTTACCTTCTTGAGTTGTCTATTATAACAGCTCAAAAACAAAGGAATACATTTCGGGGTGTCTACTAAGCTATATCCCAAGCACTGTTTTGTTTTCTTTTCAAACATACCCAAGCTTGATATCTTCCTGACGCAGTCTCCAAGTAGCAAGGATTATGGGTACATGCCACACCCTGCTTGGGAGAGCAGGTTTTGAGAAAAAGAATCAAGACATTTCTGAACAAAAATAAATAAAATATAGATCCCAGATAATGTGTTACATCTAAGCTTTTTACAGTTTTCATTTGAACAACACTGTAGAGTAACTTTTCCCAAAGTGGGTTCCATGGGATATCTTCCCAACAAGAAAGCTGGCTGGGGACCAAAAGACTAAGATATCTTTCATAAAGAAATTGATTTCCTGGTTTAAATTAATATTCTTGAAATGAGTGTAATTGCAGAAACTTTTTTTTTTTACTATTACCAAAATAGTGCCTCAAAATATTAATAACCTTATTCTCTCCTTACAAAAATTCTGTGAAAAGAATAACCTCTTCTCCACATCAAGGATTCACATTCATGTCTTCAGATGAAGTCCAGAGATCTTTTCTCTCCCCATTTTAGCTATAGCTCTTTTTGTTCCCACCAGCACCGTCATGCTCCATTTAGTTTGTAACTTATGTGTCCCATGTTGAAGAAAATTGCTTGTGCTGCCATTTCATGCAGCACTTCAGGATTTTGTTCCAATTTTGAGAAAGAATTCTCGATAACAGAATTTCTGTGTTAAGTATTTGTTTAAAGCTAAAGCAGAAAACCACTCATGAGTAACACACGCAGTTAAATGGTACCATCTGGAGCAAGAGGCATCTGTAAGTATCCTTAGTTAAGAACCAGTTCACAAATAATAACAGACCTCTGGAATTAAGTAGTTAACTCTTTTGTCATGCAAAACAGTATACAGGGGAATTATCTTGCTTCATTGCTTTTAAATCATCACAGATAGAATTACCAAGGTATTTTGTCTGTTTCTTGAGAACTATCAAGATGAGGATCACTTAATCAATATCATTAATAGTAATAGATAATCCAATTGCTGTATTTCAGTTTTATTCACAGGCAAAAAGGACAAAATTTTATATTTAAGGAAAAAAGCAAGAAAACTAAACTGACCTAGATTACAGCTCAAGAAATAATGAAAGGATAGATTTTAGGGGAAAAAAATCAAAAGATTCACTTCATAAGAAATAGCAATATTGTATAAATTTGGCAAAGTTTCTTCTAGTCATAACTTGTTGTAAACTATGGTTGCATTTAATATTTTGCTTGTCTGAATAGCATTCATCAAAATTGTAATTTGATTATTTTGTGCTATGCATGACATATTTCATGTGCTCAAGATATACCTATAGAAGAGTTATGAACAGAAATACAGGTAGACGCAACAGAGAGAATGCAATCAAAATGAAGATTCAGGGCTGGGGATTTAGCTCAGCGGCTCAAACACTTGCCTGGTAAACACAAGGTCATGAGTTCAATCCCCTGTACCAATTAAAAAAAAAAATGAAGACACAATAACCCAGCCTACATGCAACTTGAGATTATACTCAAGTGTAAGTGGGCCCAGAGAGCCATCAGATATACATGGGTGACTAAAGCATCTGGACCCATCCTTTTCCAAAAATGCCTTTGATTTTTCTATTTTAGAAGTTATAAATAAGCTAAAAATTAATGGTGCTCACCATATACCCTTGCTATATGACTCACTTCCCTATTGGATCAATATTAGCTAAGTGACTATACTTGTAATCCTCTAGGCTCAAGTAGTATAGAGGCCTTTTAAAGCCCTTCTTTCATTTTTAAAATTTTCCTCTTTATTAAACAACGTGCATAGTTGAAGACTAGATGAAAAACATAGAAACATCTTAGCTATATAAATGCCATGTCTTCTCAGGTTCTGTCCTATAACAGCATTGTGTTCTGTCCTTTGCACATGCGATCAATAGAACAAGGAAGACATAAGAGGAACATTTAATGTCAATCACTGTTCTAAAGACAGTGACAAAATAATCTGGAATGTCCAAGCAACTGTGGCCTGGCCCTGTTTTCTCATTGAATCTCTTGTCTACTTTTGATATCCTCAAAGAAATTAAAGTGCTCACAGTTACTTTTGCAGCAAAAGAAAGGACAGAATTAGGAAAATTTTCCCAAAGTCCAGTTTCATCAAAATACACTTTATGTTTAGTAGTTGTGTTTCAATCATTAGAGGCTCCTGGGTCAATTTTTCATGATACTCATATAGTGTGCTTTAAATACTTTCAGGGTGCCTTCTCCCCCTCCTCCATTTCCTAGCTCCACATATCTTTGGGTACCTGAAGTGACCATATCAATTTTGTTCTTCTCATAGATGATAGAAAAACTTTTTGTTTCTTTGACTTCTAAGATGTTCTTTATATGTTATGGCAAATTTTAGCAATTTAGGTAAAGAAAAAGAAAACATTCACTAATACAGTACCTATATTTGCAAATAGGTACATACACTAGCTTTGCATAATACTAAGAATCAAAATCAAAAGGTTTAATTTACAGAATGAATGACTGCATAACACACTCTTTAAATATACACATAAAGTCTTCTAAAAATGAAAAGCAACTTGGAAACCACTTTTTTCATTTTTGCATAAATTCCTTAGAAGCTTTCATAAACTCATCCTTCTTCCTCAAGGTAATTGTGTTTAAAAGAAATATGTAAAAAGCTCAATAATTGTTCTGTATAGACTTAAATGGAAACAATTTACATTTGTTCGTCATGTGGGATGTGAAGGGAGGTGCAGATTTTAAATGCATAAAGATGATTGAGGCATTTATTATAATTGGAAGAATAATGTTAATGGGGAAACTTTCTGATGTTCATGTGATTTGTTTTTGTAGAACAACATTAATTAACGTGTTCAATGTTTGATTTTCAGGGTTGTTTCATTCTGATATGACATTTTCAGTTTTAGTACGAAATCAAAATTCAGTATTAAGTTGTAAAATAGAATTCCAAATTTGCTATTTTGAGAATATACTTTATTATTATGAAAATAATGACATAGCCAATCCCTGATTCCTCTAGAAATGACAGAATTTTTACAGGAGTCATAACATGTTCATAATCACAAATCTGCTTTGGCAATCCTGATAAAAGCGTGAGTGTGGAAGGGGTTATGTTAGATTATTTAGTTTCTTTTCCTTTTTTCAGTATTGGGGAATGAACCCAGACTTTTGCACTGAACTAAATCTCCAGCCCTCTTTATTTTTAATCTTAAAGCAAGGTTTCACTGAGTCACTAAGTCTCCCAGCCTAGATCCCAACTTGTGATCCACCTGCCTCACACTGTCAATGTCCTGAGATTGTAGCCATACACCACCACACCTAGCATATTATTTAGTTTCTATGTTACATTGACCTCAGTACCATCAAAAGCATTTATCGAATTACCAAATTTATTTGAAAAGCTTGTCTTTTTTATTTATGTGAAGCTGAGGTCTTCCCTCATTTACATGAAAAAGATACGTGACAGAGAGAGGTTAGAATGGAACTTTAAAACTTAAAATTTTTTTCTAAAAGATTAGCTGTTTCTCCAGCTTCCTCATGCTGAGTGAAAGAATCTCACTCCTCCTACCCAGCCCTGGCACCAAGACTCATGGCTGAATGTGGCTCAAACTCAACCCTGTCTGGCAGCATATTAAAAAACTCTTGTGGTTCAAGCTGTGCCCAACATAAGAGAGGAAAGATAGCCACTCTGCCAGCAGCTATGGGGTGCTCAAGAAAACCCAATCCTTGGGATCAGCCATTTAGCTCAGTGGCGTAAGCACCCGCCTGGCAAGCACAACCTGAGTTTGATCCCCGGTACCAAAAAAAAGAGAGAGAGAGAAAGAAAGAAAAGAAAAGAAAAGAGAAGAGAAGAGAAGAGAAGAGAAGAGAAGAGAAGAGAAGAGAAGAGAAGAGAAGAGAAGAGAAGAAAAGAAAAGAAAAGAAAAGAAAAGAAAAGAAAAGAAAAGAGAAGAGAAGAAAAGAACCAATCCTACAGGAGCTGCCAGAGGCAAAAGTTCCTGCCCCTTATGCTCCAATTTGTCCACCTTTACTGAAGCTCATATGTGGGGAATTGGGATCAGAAAACAGTGAATCTCTGGTGCGTACCCCCAAAATAGAAAACAGAATCCCTACCCAAGGGGAAAAATGAAGAAATCCCCATGATTGAGAGGCAGATAAAGTCAGCCTTCTTCAATTGGGCCACACAAGGGTCCTGCAGATGCCTCTCTGAGAGACCAAGTCACCTATTCATTATAATACAGAGTCAAATCCAGGAAGGTCAATGTCCTTATTTATCAGCCTTTTTCAACTGCTGACCTTCTCAACTGGAAGCATCACATCCTCTGCTACACAGAGAAGTTGTAGACACTCATAGATCTAACACAATCCATCTTCCAAATGCACAACCTGAATCAGATAGATTGTAAACAGTTTCTCCTGATGTTATGCAACACTGAAGAATGCTGCAGGGTGACCCAGGCAGCTCTCCGCTTGTTAGAGGACTATGCTCCCAGAGGAGTGATGAATGTCCAAATATATGCTCAAAGCCTTTTCTCTAAGACTGAACCAAATCAGGACCCAAATGTTGTAATGGGGATAGATAGTCTAATAAAATATCAAAAAGCCCTGCTGGAAGACTTGAAGGCAGAAAGCAAAAAAGCTATAAATATGGAAAAAATTTCAGAGATGTTCCAAAAATCAGAGGAAAGCACCAGTCAATTCTATGAGAGACTTTCTGAGATATTTCAACTCTATACTCTGTTTAACCCCAAAGCAGCCAAAAATCAACACATGGTAAATGCAGCTTTTGTAAGTCAACCCCAAGGGGACACCAGGTGGTAATTACAGAAGCTAGAGGGCTTTGCTGGCATGAATGCCCCTCAGCTCTTGGAAGTAGACACTAAAGTATGTTAACCAGGATCAAAAAACCAAGCAGGAGGCCAATGGAAAGCTTAAAGAAAAAGACAGATCTGCTAGCAACAGGACTCATGGCCAAAAAAAAAAAAAAAAAAAAAAACACAGAGGGCACCAAGGGATGAGGACGAAGGAGAAGACAAAAAAAGATCTGACAGGACAGGGACCTGGAAACTGAAGAAAGCCAGGCTGGAATCAATGTGTGCAGCACAAAATGCTAGGACATTGGAAAGATGAATGTTTAAAAAAAGACAAAATGATAGTAGAGGCTATAAGACCAGAGACTTTATCAGCAGGAGCTACACAGAGAAAACAAAAAACAAATCTGATCAGACTGGTGGGAACTAAAAGCTATGAGGTTTAAGCTAGACTGGGTTCTTTTAGGCCCCAATAAGCCTATGGTCATAATAAAAATAAAGGACCAACTAGTGAACTTCATTGCAGACAGTGGAGCTGAGCATTCAGTAGTAGGAGCATAATCCACTGAGCCACTGTCTAAAAAGAAGTGACTATCAGAGCCACTGAAATCCCAGAAAAGAGGCCATCTGTCGGTCTAAAAGATGCATCATAGAGGGACAAAACATGAGTTTCTCTATCTCCCAAACTTCCCAGTACCCTTGGAAGAAAGAGACTTGCTCCAAAATCTAGAAGCCCAAATTACCTTTGGGTCACAAGGAGATGTAACTCTAAGACTGGTCCATCTAAAAGCTATGGTGTTAACTCTTACTGTCCCACAAACAAAAATTGGAGACTGTATTCAGATAAGCTGCCAAAGAGGAGAAAGGGAACTCTTCCTCTGGAAACCCCATTCAAGAAAAAACCAAACTACTTAAACTGAAAAGACATGGTTCACCCAGGAGCCTGAAGCTTATATCAAGGGAAGATGGTGAAGATTCACTGACGGGAGACCAGCTATATCTGAAATGATGGCCCGTAGGTTTGTGAGGCAATTCCATCTTTGGCCTTATATGGAAAAAATAGCACTAAAGATAATTACTAAGTTGTCACTTCTGTGTGCCACAGCTACTGCCATTATGCAAGTCATTTGCAAACAGTACCTAACTTGTGCGCAAAACAATCTGAAACAAGGACCATCCATGGCCCAGGAGAATCCAAAATCCAAGTGCTAACCCGTGTAAAAACTTGCTTGTGAATTTCACTGAGTGCTCCTCTCCAAGTGGGAAGCTATTGATATATTTTGATGCTAGTTTACACCTTCTCAGGGGAGGGTGTTGCCTTCCCCACCCGGACAGAGAAGGCACTAAAAATGACAAAGGTGCTATTAAAGGATATTATTCCAAGGTTTGGACTTCCCCTAACTTTAGGATTGGACAGTGGGCCAGCATTTGTGACTGAGACAGTTTAAAAGTTCACATGGATATAAAAAATAAAAATTATGTGCAACTTACCAGCCCCAAAGCTTTGGAAAGGTAGAACACATGAACTGGATGTTCAAACAATTGCTAAAAAAGTATTGTCAAAAAACACACTTGAGGTAGAATCAAGTCCTGCCTATGGCCCTCCTCCATGTCCAGTGCACCTCCATTAAACTATGAAATTTGTGAAATTTTGTTTGGTTTGCCATTCTCAATTATAAGTCAAATTAAAGATGATTTTCATAAACTAGGAAAATTAACTCTAAGGAGACAGATACAGGCTTTGGGGATAGCCCTACAAGGTATCCATAGCTGGGTACAGGAGAAAATGCCTGTAAATTTAACAGACCTAATTTACTCTGTTAAACCCAGAGACTCTATTTGGATAAAAAGGTAAAATCCTACAACTCCAGGGCCCATATAGGATGGGCCCTGCACTGTAATCTTGTCTAGCCCCACAGCTGTTAAAGTTACAGGGGCTGTGCCTTGGATCCGCCACAGCTGGCTGAAGCCATCTGCCCAAAGTAGGTGGACCAGCTACAGTATTCAAACCCATCAAACAAACTGATCCTGCTGTGAGTTCAAGCCATTGCCAACAATGACAGCCGAGCTCTAATCATGCCAGAAGCTGAATGACTAGTCTATGAATGGCAGAAGCTCGAGGATAGACAGTCGCGCTTTCCTCACTCCAGAGGCTGGCCAGTTGACACATGTGGAAGTTTGAGTATCATCACAGAGTTACAACAACCACGTAAGTCTCTTTTTCTTTTTGTTATAGTTCTCCCTCTTCCCAACAGGGAGTCAACCCCTCATAACGAAGTACACGATAATGATGGTGATGCTCTGTATTAAAACTCATTTATTAAAAAAATCAAAGAGGGAGATGAAACGGTAACCTTTGTCCTTATAAGTGAAATTGTATAATTTCTTTTTCCCATAACATGCGGTTGTGTCCAAGCAGAGCCATCAAGATACAAAACCATCACAGTTTGACAAACTGCATTTATTCTTCTTTTTCCCACCCACAAGTTCCATGCCCCAAACCAAACCTCTTTGGCCAAAATATAAAAGCTAGAACATTCCCTTTATCTATTAGTTGAACCAGCGTACATCTAAAAATAAAATCCTTCTGTTTTCCATTTGCTCTGTTTCATTTCTTAAATCCTGCCACTATATAAATTTAATATAGTTAAAATTTAATGGTTTAAAATGTCAATAATCATGCATTTTCTTTCATAATTCCTGCAACTATATAAATTTAATATAGTTAAAATTTAATGGTTTAAAATGTCAATAATTCTGCATTTTCATTCATAATTCCTGTCAAGAATTCCCAAAAGCCTTGGTTGCATACAATCTTTCAGGTAATTGTCAGCTACTAACTGGGTATGGAGTCATCCAAAGGATTGACTGCAGCCAGTGACTTACTTCCATCAGGGCTCACTCACCAGCCAGCTAGGTGAAGAGAACAAGTTGGTTTTTCTGCAGCTTCATCTCTCTAAAAGACTGGGGGTCATAACTATGTGGAGTGGTGTCTCCCAGAGCAAACAATCCAAAGATTACATAGAAACTGTATGACATAGTTTCAGATGTCATACACCATATTTTACTGATTTTATCACGCAGTCATATAGAAGAGGTAGACAGAAAAAATGAAGACTGGGAAATCAGGCCACCTTAGAGAATGGTCAATAACTTAAAGTTTATTTCTGTAGTTATTTTTCTGTGCTTTTACTGTCTTCTCATATAGAATGAAATTCAAATATGCTTAATAAATTAAAAAAATTATTGAATACCTATTGTGTGCTGATACTACACTAAGTACTAAGATAACATCTTAAAAATAAAACAGGTCTGAGTCTGGGAACCAGCACCATGTGTAGGCAGCCATCAGACTAGGAACAGCCAGACCCCAGCCTCTCCCCGTGAGTCAGCACCATTCGTGGACTCGGGGGAGAGAGAATAAGGCCACACCAGGATGCAAGCCCAGTCTAGGAACCAGCACCATGCATGGGCTGCCACCAGAATGGGAACAAGCAGACCCCAGCCCCTTCTGCTTGGGCTGGCAAACAAGAAGTACCAACCTCCTCCTCTCCTCCCTCTCCCTTGCCATAAGTGACCGGCTTATCTGGAGAAACACAGGCTGTGATGATAGCTATGGAGATAACATGCAGTTGGATACCTGTGGGCTTTGGTGTTTCATTGGCATTGCATGTCCAGGGCTCATGGTCTGATCACCTGTTTGGAGGATAGCAGTGCACAGTTTGGCATCTAGGGGGGATCTCCTTCTGAGGGTTATAGCCATTGTTGATTCCCTATGGTCTTGTTTTGAAGTCCTATGTCATTTCCATTGTTCTGTTAGGTTGGGTTTACTCTCTTGTTCTGTTTGATTATGTTAAATCCCATGCCAGGAGCAGCTATTTCAAAGATAGCAAGATATAGTATGGTAGTAATTTTGGGTTTACTATTGGCTTGTTTTGAAGTCCTTCATTGCATTCATTGTCTTGTTTTTATTGTTTCTATTCTATTCTGTTCTGTTTGATTTTTACTATGTCTGAAGTTATCCGCAGCTATTTGGAAGACAACAAAAGGCATTATGGTAACTATTGTTGATTTTGTAATAGTTTGAAGTCCTGTATTACTTACACTGGTTTGTTTTGATTGATTTTATTCTGTTTTATCCTCTTTAAAATAAAATTTAAAAATAAAATAAAATAAAACAGGTCTGTCTTCAA
>RJWT010006279.1:0-29457 GCA_004365215.1 Cuniculus paca
AAAGGGCATGAAGAGCAAATCTTGTGATGACTATGCTGATTCTTGTCTGTTTACCTATGTCTACAGCCAAGAGGCATGGGTGCCATTCCAGACAGCACAACTCATCCATAGTCTTGGGTCTATTTGCACAGACAGAGCACTTATGCTTTAATGTGATTTTTGTTCTGTTTACATTCGTTTGTCAATTTAAAAAAATCAAGTCCTGCTACTTCCTATTAATAGCTACATGGTGCTCAGTCTTTCTTTAATGGTCCAAGATACTAATTTGATAATAGTTTTCTCAATTGCCATGTCCCTGTCTTTTCCTGGTCATCTGGGTATTTGGGGTGTATTACCCACTCACTGCAATCTACCTACTAGAGTCAGACACTCTGCTAGGCTTTTGGGGAAAAAATAAAAAAGGCACAGTCTAACAGAATGCCTGGCAAAAGGGTATTTAATAAATGTTTATTACATAAATATGATTCCTGATTTTTGGAGCTCAAATTCTGTAATGAGGGAAGATATAAACAACACATCAGAATATACCAAACACAGTGAGAGGAGAGAACTAATTGGCCCGCTTCACTGGGAGACAAAGGCCATCGTTACAGAGGAGGTGGCACATAGATATACCAAGTATTTGAAGTCTCAGAACCATGCTTATACTTCAACATCACCTCAAACCAATAAACACATTCTGCACCAACTATGCCTAAAGTATGAATAAGAGTTAAGGCTCACTTGATTTGTTTTGTTTACGCTTGGGGCTGCCAATAGAAGCTGCAAATTCACTGGGACTTGTGGGTCCTATTCCATTTCGATCTCTCCAGTTGTCAGATTCACTTCCACTTCCCAAATGCTCACGACTGTTGGACCGTGACAGGGACATTGATGAGCCCTGTGAATAGTCAAAGAAGGAAATGTTTACTAAAGTGGGTGTCTCACGGTGGGAGGAGAAATGAATCCAAATTACACCACTGCAATATGCTTCTATTGTTTACCACTGCACGCTGACTCTCAGGAAGAGACTGTGTGTGGTACCTTTCTATGGCTTTGTCCTTCAACAACCAACAAGACATGACCATATATTCATACACAGTGAAATCTTTTTCCCATCACTACAGGAAGCTGAGTATGATGGTACCCAACAGGGTTCTGAGAGGCCTCCAAATAAAGAATCTTTCCTATAAAATTTGGTAGTGGTGGTTGAAATGCCTATTTTCAGAAATCACAAAGCAAAACTTCACCTTATATAGCAAAGATTCTTTGCCTAGTTTCATGCAAGAGGAAAAACTGGAGGAAGTGCAGCCGCATCCAATGCTTTGAGAACAATCAAGCTCCCAGCCTAATTGTCACCAACTGGCATTAGATCTGGAATTTCCTGTGTTTATCGCCTCCACATAATTATACAATCTCTCCAACAAATGACATATCCTAGAATAATTTACCTTCAAATTCTCCAAAATTGTCAATAAAAATAGCAAACATTCTAGAGTTTGCACTAAATTTGCATATATTATTTATTAATTTTATTTAATCAATATATTACAGGTACCCTGCTTTGTACTGGAGCATCAACATTAAGATTCACTGATTTTCAAAGACTTGCATTCACTGGGTGATTCCAAGAGAACCTCTTGCTGTTCACTTTTTTAAACTTAATTCCATCTTGCCACAGCATAACCACGGCTGACTACAGCCTCCTTTACATATTTATTTTTGTGGTACCATGACACCCCAGTGTCCAGGTTTTCCATCTACCTCACTGTATCCTTTATAGGCTCCTCTTCTTCTTTTCTATTCTAAATGGGATGGAAGCTCTGGATCTTGGTTTTGTAGGACCCCTTTTCTTCTCTTTCTGTACTTTTCATTATACAATCCCAAACCTCTTTCAAAGCTTAGTGAGAACAATGACTCCAAAATTTCCATCATCAAATGTCTTCTCTGTTGAAATTTAAAATCAGAGTCACCCACCTGACACCTGTCAGGCAGTCTAATGAGTGTTTCAACCTTTGCATGTTTAAAACAGTGTCACTAATCTGCATCTTCACCAGCTACCCAAACCTTCTCCTTACTCAAGAACATCTGTACCCCCGTGAGTTACACTTCCACTCATCCATTTGTTCTAGCTCAAATTTGAAGGTTCATTCATTATTCATCCATTTCTCAACACATCAAATCCATTAGGGGGGTCTATCAAATATCTCTAAATGTGCCTTGAATCTGCCTTGCTCTCTCCATCTCCACAGCTGTCATCAGCTGACACCTTAATAGTCATCCTGATGGCACTTGCTATTTCTCTTCCATCATCCATTGTATAGAAGACAAGATTGAATTTCCATGCCCATTTTTGCCATTCCCCACCTTAACGTACTGTCCCCTTATAGCAGTATTTCCTAAGAGGTGCCCACTCCAGGTCAGCAACATCCTGATTCTGCTCTTACTCCCTCACTGCTAAATGAAATCCTGAAGGAAGCATCTGCATCTCTATCAAGCTCTGTAACTGATTTTAAAATAATTTTTATTAGTGCATATTAATTATACAGAATGTTTTATTGTTTCATTTTCATACACGCATATAGCATACTATGGCCATATCCACTTCCCATTACCTTCCTTCTCCAATCTCCTTCCTCTTCTCTAATAGCCTCCTTTGTAAATGAGTCTTAGGCCTATAAAGTATGTTGTTTGTAAAAATATGAGGCCAGGCATGCTGGCATACTCCTGTAACCCCAGAACTCGGGAGGCTGAGGCAGGAGGATCATTGCAAGTTCGAGACCAGCCTGGGCTACAATGTGAGCCCAAGGCCAGCCTGAACTGCATAATGAGACCCTCCCTCAAAAAGACAAAAAAAAAATGAATGAAAGAAAGAAAGAAAGAAAGAAAGAAAGAAAGAAAGAAAGAGTAACATGGCCCTAGATCAGTTACATATCAACTTTTGCTATGTACTCCTCTGAGTGAATCCTGAAGAGGTATAGAAGAAGATTCTGTAAAATTAACTCAAGCTCTCTTTGATCATGACCTTGAGGAACACTCTTGGCCTGTCTTTCTTCACTGGGAATTTGTGGAGGACTGAATAAACTTACAGTTGAAAAATATCTTATAAATTACAAAAAAATAAATGAATGTGATTGAAGATAATTATTGTTAATACACTATGTGTTCACATATACTCTGACATACTCCTTTGGACAGAAAAGGCATACCCTGCACATGCAGTTACTTCCTCCAATAAGCAGTCATCTATACAATCTCATTTTTCAGCGGGCCCTCAACTTTCTTCAGAACATATTTCTCCTGTGGGAACAGTAACAGCTGCTTGATGTAACTAAGAATTTACTGTGCACCACGCTAAATACCACACACCCTCTCTAATGTCTTCCTCAGTACAACCCAACTGCGAGAACAGGCTCAGGGAAATAAGCTCACTCCCCAAAGCTACACATCTCCTCAGCAGATGAGACCCCACAGTCGCCAGACTTGACCACTATGTTACTAAAATGATCATCACTTTCCAGTTGTTATACTGTCCATCTTAGAGAACAGAACTCAGTGTGTATTTTAAAATCAAATAATTTTTACAAACTACAGAAACACAACCAACAACCTAACACTTCACGTTGCCAAAAGCCAGGGTGAGCGAGGTCCACTGATAGAACCGAGGTGGTGGTAGGAGTGTTGGATCAGAGTCCAGGAATCAGCACAGTCGTTTTCAGGTTTCTGCTAACAAAGGACATGCTTATGTTCTCTGAGGTTCTAATGGCAGGAGGACAACTCTACCTCCTCCTGCCTCAAAATTTTTCATGTTTCCTATATCCTTGCTGCAGAAGGGCAGTTCAGTTTTTAAATATCAGCAGCGAGGTGTTTATTGCCACTCCGGCCTTAAATTCATCAGAAAGCTATTCTTTTTAGCATTTCTATAGTATTTTCTTCTCCACTTACTTAAAAAGACAAAGGGGGGAAATCTCAGCATGTTTGCTTTTGCCTTTCATCAACAGTCTGAGTCATTACAATGAAAATGGGTGGAGAAAAGGTCTTCTACAAGTGCCAGTTATTAGACTAATAATTATGAAACCCTTAACCAGTACTTGTTTTTCAGTCTAAAGTGCTCTGGTTGAACGCTGTGATTCTTGCATTAAGCATTTTCAAGTACATTTGGTTTGCACAGTCTCCCAGCACCGTGTGTGTCTGTGCAGTCTCCCCTCTAGCCCCACCTCCGCTCCCGGAGGCTCAGGGCCTGGACTTGACGCTCTCAAATGGAAAAGGCCTGCTCAGTGAGTCACGAGTAGCCTGGCTGAGGAGTGTGGGACTCTGGGCCCCTCCTCCATGGGCTAATATGCCAGCTTTCCAGTCTCACTCTATGCAGTACAGCCAACATCTGGGAAACATAAAAATTTTGGAGCTCTTGTTTGAGATACTTCCTACTGTGTTCTTGGCACATCTGAATACACTGAATTTTTAACTCATATCTGAAAATCTGTTTTTGTTGAATATTTGCCTTTTCTCCCTATGCTGGCCTTGTGAGTGATACCCTCAGACAAAAGAACCCTTTACATATTTTTATGGAATATTGCATCTGTTCTTTGCTTAGTCTTAGTCCTACTCTGTCTTTTATGATAACCCTCCCTGCAAAAATGACATCCAAATTTACATCTCTTTAACAGCTGATCAACATCTTGGAGAGAAACAGATTAAAAAGTATAAAATATAAGACTGCATCAGTTTTATTACAGAAAGTTAACGACAGAAATGGAAACGAGTCACTACTAATCATTTCTTATGGCTACAAAGAAGGTTGAGGGAGATGACTTATTCCTTTGCCAAGAGAACAGAAAGGAATACTGGGCAAAGCGTAACCCTACACACCTCATAAGTAGTTGTCATGGTGGGTTTATAGGATACATGATTGGCCCTTCTCAGCTCCTTGATGGTTTCAGCTGGCATGGACTTAGAAAACCCCAGGCCACTCCAGGTATTTGTAGGCGTTCTGACCTCCGTCACCACTGGTTTCTTTAACATGGCTTTGGAAAACAGAATATAAAACAAATTCTTGGTATGTTTAACATATTTCTTAAACAAAATATTGAAGATGTGTCTGATTTCTTTGATATATGTATAAAGAAATTACATCTGAATGTTTTTTCTTACTACAAAACAGCTAAAATACCTTCATAAAACACTGCACACAAAATGGAAATGAAAAAATGCTACATGATTACTTAATTGATGTTAATCAACAAATTAAATTCAACCTCGACAGAATTTGTGCAACTTGAAGTCAAACGTTTTTGTTCTCTTCTTATGAGCATCCAATTTCTCAATTCATCATGAATACCAAAAGAATGTTTCTGAGTGTACTGAAAAACAATCAAATTTTATATCATCAGTATGTCATATACCTTTAGTTGCTAATAGCTTCTTTTGTTCATAGTCAAATGCCTGAAAATGAAACAGAGAAAATGTCCTTATTGCCAATCTCTTCAAATATCCTGCCAATATTTGATGGGTGGAGAACAAAGTTCTTGACTATGGTCCATGAATCTGTCTGAGACACATGCTAAACTCTGCACCGTGGTATGACAGAAATCCAGTGCAAGTATGATAAATTTAAACATGACTTCAAAACTAATTAATTAGAATAATTACTACTTCTGAGTAGAAATCATGAAAGTCACAAGAGTTAGAATTTTCCCTTTAAAAAGAATAAAAAATTCGTATTTACAGTACCAAGAATAGCTAGCATACCAGCACCACTATATGCTAAATTACAGTGAATAGCCTGTAATATTTATGCTACGCACATTACCAAAATACAGTCTGGTATCTATTGTTCTCCTTTCTGTCTCGAAATTCCCTCTTCAGGTAGGTAAGCATGACCTGAAGTGGTATGATCTCAAGATAACTTAAGAAGTTATTAGAATAAGTGGCATAGTCTTTGCTTTTCAAGATAAACAGAAAATGTCTAGCTTTACTCTATAACAACATTAACAAATATAATAAAATCAAACCGCATTACCTTTTATTGTACAGGACTAGGATGACATTATGTATTCATTCCATTAGCACTAAATAAATAATTATGAGTCAGTGAAGTCTGTGCAGGAGCAAATAAATCTTTCCAGAGAAAGTAATGCAGATACAGCTACATCTCAAATGCCAACCTAGTTCTCTCAACTCCTCAGCTATGGAACTAGCTAACTGATTTTAGACTGCCTCAAAGGCTATCAGGAAAGTGACAAATCAATTAGCAAGAGCTCTCTGACTCTTCCCCTTAAAGTCTATACCATGGAATACACAGTGTTCACATAATATATGGTCTAATACAGGACACTTTTGAGAGTGAAATGTGCTGTGACTAATGATTAGGTTAAGATGATGAAAGCAAACAGAGGATAGCCCAGACAAACTAGCACAGACCTGTCATATCACATGACAGTAAATCAGGAGATGTAGACTTTTAGATAGCAGTGTTGATGTTTTTTGAAATCCTAGGTTTAAAATGTCACTGAAATTTAAAATTCAACTTTTAATTATCAATGTACAAGGGCTAACTGTAGAGAAAAATCTAAATTCATCTCTTCAATAAGTATGTACTGAGTGCCTATTGGTTAGAAAACTGCTGAGTTCTGTGAAAGAATATGCTAATGAATCAAAAACAATCTATGTCCTTGATGACTTACAGTGTTAGCAGGAATGCATAAGAAAATAACTGAAATAAATCAGGAAGTGAGATAAGTGTGAAAAGACAGATAAGAGATATGGTGCCCCCAGCAGGCAAGGGACAGATTCCATCTTCTGTCACAGAAGTCTGGGAAATCGTCATTCTGTCTGCAGTAAATGCTCTGTGACTATTATCATTGATTTTTCAGTGATTTTAAAAGTTAGCTATTCACTGAGGGCATAAGCACATCTATGCTATTTAAATTCTAACAATGTCATCGAGAACATTCTCACTGACCCTAAAAGAAAGACACATGCAATCGACTCACTGAAAGTAAAAACCTGATAGAAAAGAAAAACCACAAGAGAACAAAATCTACAGATAGTTCTTAAATCAGAGAATTTCAATTTATATCAACTGAAAATAAACCTACTGGAATAAATGATGCAAATGCCTATTTTGAAACACTATTACATTACAAAGGACATGACTTTAAATTTAACAAATCACTTCATGAAAATGTTCAGATGCAATGATTAAAAAAAGACAAGGGAGATAAAAGTGTAGTTCACACTGGAATAACAATAGTACAATTAGTTCCATAAATTAATTTCTTTGACATACCTATGACAGAATTTTTTGTTTTTAAGATTTTGTGAAAAGTTTTTCCTCTTTTTTGGAGGTGGGATAAGAGAGATAAATCCCTTACTGTCATGTAGGTAAGTCTATCCAGGACTTCTGGCCATGAAAATTAAAATATTTATAAGAATCTCTAAAAGCACAAGTTCACTATATTCCATAGTGTGATCTATGTGAAAATAAGATTTCTTCATTTCATGATTAGCAACTTACTTTGAGTAATTAACGTAGTATTTTGAAAACAGATAGGTAGGCCCTGTTGAGGACAGTGTTTAAAATCATCCTAAAAATCTATGAACCAACAAGTATAAGTATATTTAGCATCTACTTTCAAAAAATTAAAACTAGGGCTGGGGATCTAGCTCAGTGGTCTAACCGCCTGCCCGGCAAGCTCAAGGTCATGAGTTCAATCCCCGGTGCCGCAAAAAAAAAAAAAAAATTAGAACTTTGCATTAAGTTTCATAACCAACACATAGCAGCAAACGAAAAAATCTTCTCCTTTCACAGACAGAATAACATTACATCTATGTATCCAAGATGATGTCATGACAGAGTAATACTTAAGAATTTAGTCTCTTATATTTATCTAAAATTTTTTCAAGTAACAAATGAACAATGGTATCTGCATAACACAAAGTGGCACAAATCACTTTATATCATTTTTAGTATTATATTTTTTAAAAATTCAACCACTTAAGCTCAAATCCTACATTTCATTTATAACATCTGTAGCAACAGCAATTCCTACCTACTACGCATGTACACAAATTTCACTGGGCCACAGCACAGAAGGAAAAATTCATTTCTATACTACCACTAAATACCCACTGAATTCTTCACACCCTAACCCAGCAACCTACACTTGAATGGTTTTCTTACTTATTTCCGTTACCTGCATGTTGACATACGATGGTCGTGGGCCAAGGCGGGCCCTTTCAGAGTTTTGCTGGGCAGCTGCCGCCCTCTCCGCAGCGCGCTCACTCCCTGGAGCCTTCTTGTCAGCCAGCGGGCTTTCTGCAGCACTCAGTTCAGGGTCTGAGAGCAACCTGTCAGTGCTGCTGTGAAACAGAAACTGGAATTTAACATTCCATTATATATATGAATGTACTAAATGCTTCCTGTGTGCCACATTTACTTTGTATGCTATTTTTATGTCTTATCTCATTTAGTCTTCACAGCCAAACTGTGACATAGGTATTGTTGCCCTCATCAGACAGATGAGGGAAGTAACTCGCCCAAGGCCAACCTCTAATGTAACTGGTAGCTGAAATTTGAACTCAGGCACCCAGAAACCGGGATCAGAGCTTGAAACCATTTCATGATACACACTCATGTACATAAAATATACAGGGTATCTTTCATACAGTATAGAAATAATAAATGTCCAGACAAGATTTCTATTTGTACATCATTGAGATACCAATGATTCAGGCATATAAAGTCTAAACAAAATTTGAGTAAATCTGAAGGTATACAAATTATTCAATTGACATGTGGAAGATGCATATGATATAACAAGGGCAGAAAATAATAAGAAATACTCTCCAAAGCCCATTTAGAGGGATGGGCAGAGCATGAAGGCTTCTCATAATGAAGAGCATACCTGACTTACAACCCATTATATACACAGGACACATGCACTTCAAGTTCAAATCCAATTGTGCCATTAGGCTCAAATAAAATAGGGATATACAATCTCAATCAAACAGCTGAGTGATTCATTTGTTTATAGTTGCATTCATTCAACTATTCAGTTGTTGTGCCAGAGGAATTTAAAGGAATTCAGAAAGGACAGTGGGAATACAAAAGTACAAACAATGAATTTTGCTTGATGAAAGCTAGCAGAGGCTTCAGAGAGGAGATTTGAGCAGGGAATTAGGGGGCATCACCAATGCAGTGGTACCAAAGGCCAGGAGATGGATAGCTGGAGCGAAGAGCATACGGCAAGGAAGTGGGCAATGCAGACCCTTGGTGCTTGCTAACCAGAATGTGACCAGATCAGACTCCAGTTTTCAAAAAATTAGAGGAAAAGTAGAGGGAAAAAAAAAAGAGAGAGGGAGATGAAGCTGAAGAGAGCCTCATGGCAGGAGACTGCTCTGCAGGTGGGAGACAGACAAAGGGCTAGCTCAAGAATGAATGAAAACAGTGTGTACTTCAAATGGTTCAAAAGACAGAAAAAAAGCAAAGGCATGTCTCTAATTTGTACTACAGAATGTTAGTTTTGGGTATTGCCGCCATGTGAACAAAAACAGATAAAGCAGAACTGAACAACAGCAGAGTTTGTAAAGTGAATTGTTTTTAGTGTAAAAGAGGAAGAAATACTACATGCACTAATGTTTGCATACAGATACTCTGTAAGGAGACAGAATATTAGAGTAGAGGAAAGCAAATGGATGGGTTGGATAGAAGCAAAACCTTTCACCACAGAGCAGAAGAAAGGAATCAGATGGAAGAAGGCAAAAAAGTAAAGATGAAAAACTAGAGACCATGCTATGGTATGGGAGTTATATCTAATAAACTTCATGTATTTATACTCAATGCAATTTGAAATAAATAGAAGCATGATACTGTCAAGCATTTGTTAAATGTTTGCAATTAGCTACCTTGAAAAAAAGGAGCAACAGCTTAAGGAAAATTCAAAGTTGGATGAAGGAGAGTTCACAGTGGGAAAATGTCTAACAGCAAAAGAATCAGAAAATAAAATTGCCCCTGCTGATCACCAAAGAGAAGACAGAATGTTAATTTCAGAGCAATAGAAATGGTTTAGAAGATACAGATAAAATAAACTCAACACACTAAATAGGGAGAGATCATAAAAAAATATAAGCAAGGATGAAAATTACCAGACATAATTTCTTTTTTTTTAATAAAAGATAACCATGAAGAGAAGTGAGAAAGTCTACAGAGGAGCTCTAACTTGCTCTAAACTAAAGAGTGCTAACTGAATTTAAAACAAATTTGGCCTGCTGTACATTTCCTATTAAAGAATCAAGGGCTTTTAAGATTAAAATACATACTGTAAGTGGGAGTTTTTCGTGCCTTGCAACAGCTCCACTGTCTGCCTCTTGGCACAGGAGACTTTGGGGGGACCCAGCATCTGTTTCAAGTCAGCAGCATTTCCAGAATGGGAAGGGCTTCGAGGCATGCCTACTTCAACAAACGCATCATTACAGCCTGCAAAGCAGAAGAGAAGTGCGGTGGGGTGGGGGTACAAACAACACACCTCGCGGTTGACAATTATCTGTAATGGAAAACAACAACAACAACAACAAAGAAAAACAGAACCCGACTCTACAGAGACATTATTAGCCTAACCCAGGAATAACTGCATTTAGCTGCAAAGAGCACACCTCAGCAAATGCAGGCCAAAAACAAGCTCAATTTGAAGAGAAGACTCTCATATTTTTTAATCATAAAGAGTAAAGGAGATGAAAGAATACATAAGGATAGAAAGAAAGAGACTAAGGATACATTTTATATATATTTAAATAAAAATTGGACCTTTAGGAAGGTCCAATGTGATGGGGTAGTAATGTTTTGCGGAAATCACTTTTTAATTTTTCACCACGTTCTTTGGAATTTCATTCAAGATACTGACTTTCCACGGAGTTGAGGTAGGATGAGTCGTAGCTGGTCAGCAAAACCAACTGAACATCCCCATGCAGACTCTCCACAACCTCCTTTATGAAAGTAACAAACCAGACTAACATTCAGGAGTAAAGTTATCGGTTCTGACCTTCTGCAGGGCTGGATTTGGGAGAAGCCTGCTCTGACCCAGTCGTCTGGATGGATGGATCTCCATGATTTGCACCTAGCACTTTTTCTCCAAGTGATGTTGTGGATATTCCACTGTATTTTATATTTGGAGACTACAACAATAAAAAAAATGTACAGTTATGGTCATAATTTTAAAATTTATTTCCAGTAAAGACTGAAACATGTTACAAGTGGCTTATCTCCACCAACATTACAGAGCAGATCATTCTAGCAGAGGGGCATTACCTGTGCGTGTCCATTTAAAGAAGCGGAGATTTTTTTGCCTTCTGTCTGCATACTGTTGATATGGACATCAACAGGAGTCAAGCCAGGAGGGGGAGATGGTGCTGTGTGTCCGTAGGTGGGCACTCCAGACAACAAAATATTGGTTAATGTGGCTTGGGCAGTAGATGGAATCATAAGGTGTGGAATAGCAGAAAAACCTACGGGAACAGTTCATGAAGACAGGTATCAGGAAAATCTTAGCATCAACAACTTATAACAATAAAAACATCAGAAGAAAATTCCGTTTTAGTATCTCTGTAATAGGTTTAACATTACTAGAAAACCATAACTGAATGTTAAAATGAAACAAAACCTTAAAGAATATTTAATAAAGTCCCTCGCTGCACAGATGAGAAAATGAACTACATTTCACACATGACGACCAAGCAAGCTAGGTTAAGCAGAGCCTACGTTTCCTAATTCCCAGGTCCGTAACCTCAAGAGCCTTTGCCACTGCTCCCCGCACATCACATTCTCCCTAATCTCTTATGACATTCGAGATGGTATTTAATGTATGAAAAACCCATTGCTTTGTAGAGATTCGTTTTAATTAATTAACGCATCAGGGAATTTCTGTTTGGTTGGAGTATGCTTTGAGCCAAAATTTTTCCCTACGGAAGTCGAATCATTTATAAATTTTATTTAAAAACCAGTAACATAGAAGAATACATGCCTTTGATTATAATGCGATGGTACTGACCTGTGGCACTTGAAGTATTAGCAAGTGGCGGTGCCCATAAAGTGGGGCTGGGGGTTCCAGAGCTTGGACTTTGCAACGGACTGACTGAGCTATTCAGAGCGTTCAAGAGCGAGTTTGGGGTTGTTGATGTGTTCAGCGATAAGGTGGTGGGCCCCAAGAGACCTGCAGTAAAGGAAAGTGAAGTCAATACACACAAACTCAAGATTTTAAAATAAAGGCGGCACCAATATTGCCAGCCAGAATGCATATCAATATAATCCGGTATTCTTTAATTATAAAATATGGGTGGCAGGTTTTCTTTCAAATATTCACATGAAACATTTCTTTATACACCTCCAACACAAGAAGCAGCTTACCCACAAATACATGCTATCTGAAAAGGAAGGACAGATGTGCCCAACCCAGGAGAGCAGTGGGGGACACTGAGGACCACCAGGTTCTTTACATTCACGTCAACTACCCAGACGACAAAATTCTGCTCAAATCAATACTCACTTTTTTCTGCTTAACTTCTCATCTGCTTCCAAACAAATGATTTTCAAACCACTCACATTTGGGGGTGACTAGGGAATGTTTGCTTGTGATAGAGTGGAATTCACATGGCCCCTTTGCAGACAGGCGGCGCTACCAGAAATCATTTGTGTATGTCAGAAGCCATATGCAAATTATTTCGGCTCCATCCCAATAAAGAAACTTCTCTCAGAAAAATAACCCCCTCTTTTTTGTTTCCAGCTTGAAGAATTCAATGCTTGACTTAAATAATGAAATTTCTCTCTGGGCATTTAAATATGTTCTAAGATAAAATGTGTATTTATACACATGTCTCTAGGAATACACATAAAATATTCAGTATTACAGGATAGGTACAATCAAGAAAACATTTTTAAAATTCAGTAGTTCTGCATCTTTGCTTGTGTTTTTTCTCACTTGAGCAAGAAAAACTAGACTTCTGCTAAGTTACCTGATTGGCATCTCCTGGCTCATAGGCACTGCTATCTTATTATGACTCTTCCAGTCCCTGTGGAAGGGTTATCTTTGGTAGATTAGGGACTAAGAAAAAAATTCTTCTTTATTGGAACAGTGTGCTTATTGGAGTCTTAATCTTGCTATAATCATATTGTATTTTTAAAAGCAAAACCAGGTATTAGAAAAAACAAATTTTAAAGAGTGCTCTGAGTATTTTTTTTGTCTCAAATCAGCACTGAGAAAGAGTGATTTGCCTGGATAATTGCATGAGCTTTTTACATAAAGGTAGCTGAGAAATGTGCAAGAAACTGGTGAACCTGGTCTAACTGTTACAGAGCAGCTAACTCCAGCCTGTGAAGTGGCCGACCACAGATGAGGCTGCAGACATCCTCATGACTAATGGTGGCTCACACTGCTTTCTTAACCAGCTAAAGCCCTAAGATGAAATCGCCCCTTCATTTTTCTGTTCCTTGCTTTAGATATGAAGATAGGTTCATTTGCTTTCCTTGGTGGCTGCAGGCCAGGCTTCCTCTGTGTTTGAGCTTGGCAGCCCTAAATGCTAGGGGTGGCATTCTGATTGTTTTCCCTCCTCCTCTCCCCACCCCTCACACAGATTTGCAATTACTTTTCGAAAGCAAACTGGATAATCTTTATCTCTAGGGACTGATGGCAATATTGCAAATGCAAGAGACAACAAACACATAAATTACAGTCAGCCTGCTCACTTCAACCTCAATTGGCATTCTTAATTTAGAAGAACAAACATAGCCAATGAAAATAAAACAGCCAGACCTTGATTATTTATGTCAACATAGGAAGAATCTGGGTAACCAAAATCCACAAAGCTTAAAGAAAGAAAGAAAAAAAAAAAGGCAGAAGAAGAACGTATACATTCAAATTGTGTTGCTTTTTACCTGATCTTAAGGGTTTGAAGAAAAAGTAAAAAAAAATAGAATTTAAATATAGACCCAAATGGTAGAAAGAAAGGTAACAGGGGAACAGATAAACACTTCCCCAGTGACTGAGAAGCACTGTAATAATAAATTTGATACCTAGTCCAGTGAGTCCGAGGCCTGCAGAAGCTAAGATATCCAGGCTGGGACATGCCAGGCCAGCAGGGCATGATGCTGGGGATGGACTGGTTGCTATGGTAACCCCACTGCTTTCAAGTCCGAGGAGACATTTCCTTGCTTCATACATATTTAAGGCATTTCGCTCAACACTTTTCACAATCACAGACTATGAAAACACATAATGGGAAAAAAAAAAGTGACATGCAAGTAGTCTACAATGAACAGGGGGAAGAAGGTGGGTGGAAAATGAAAATGCTAATAAGAATGCCACTCAGGGATATATTAATGCTTCTTTAAAATAAGCTGCAAAGTCTAACCACTCATTTCTTAAATTCACCCCTTCTGATAAAACTGCAAAATATTAGTCACCATTTATTACATGTGTCTTGTGTTTCATGCATCAGGATGGAAACTGTCTGAATGTCTCAATTCTCACCAAAAACATATGGAATGGAAGTCAGTATTCATATTTAGGAAGCTAAAGGACTTAGTCAAGGTCATGACACACCTGTAGGGAGTCAGAAGACCAGGACTCCGGTCTCTCACCACAGCTCTTGTCTTTACTTTAACCCCCAGCCCACCATCTCACAAATTAAACTTGTTATTGTTATAGAGATGACATAGTAACAGTCACTTATGTTTGACATTTATGGTCTACTAGCTAACTAATAGCCTTTAAGGAACCACTATTTTTCATTGATGGTATAGCTAAAGCAAAGTTTATAGTAAAACAAAATTCAAATATATCTTTTATCTCTTCAATGCACTTACATAGTAAATTGAAAACAGGAACACAAGGGAATATGCTTCCAGTGGATAGTAAAGGAAACTGCTAAGAAATCAGTTGAAGGGTAGTCAGAATCAGTCTAGCTCGGCATAATTAAGTGGCCCAGGGATGTTGTATTGGTTTGGAGTTCTCATCTAAAATTTCTCCCTGACATTTGCTATTTCTACTGAACTAGAATTTTCTTGTCCTTGTCTATTTTTATATGGATAAATACTCAAATATCTCTTCTGCCATTATTGTTTAGTCCTGGTATCTATAGATTAGCCAAGTACAATGCTTCATGATGCATTCTCTTCTCTAACTTTAAGCTCATTGTATCAAGTTCACAGAATCAGGACTATTTTTCTTTGAAGCTTTATTTTCAAGAAAATCTGTTTTTCTTCAGGTAGACAATAATATCACATTATTTACACATATATAATATTATATATAATACATATAACACATAAGCCATTATATAGGATATATCACAGGTTTATAGTTTAGAAATTTAAAAAATGGAAGCCACAACTGTTTGGTGTTTTATTTACTATAGTACACTAGTGATTTCGATCTGGTTCAGAAAATTTTTTCCCCTTAATTTTCCATAAACTTAATGCAGCCACATTTTATAAATTCTTTTATCTTGAAGTGTCTTTTTTTTTAAACACAGAAAACAAAGGTTAATATAGCATCCATGTATTTAGCACCTGGAATAAGCACTGATTTTTAGTTTTTGAATTTTGTTGAAGAAATTGAGCAAGCCCCTCATTTACTTCCTAAACTCATTTTCCCCCATCCTGGAATTTTGTGTGTACCCTTCCAGACAGTGCCATATATATATATATATATATATATATATATATATATATATATACATGCTACCATTTAGTAGACGCTATCATGCAATTTGATTTTTCAGGCAGTACCATTCTTGCTGCTTCACTACTGGTGTGAAGGTGTCTTCAGCATGTGTAACTAGAAGCAGAATGGCTACAAGTGGGAAATCGGTATTCTCAGTGTAATCAGATGGTCCCAAGTTGGTCTTCAAAGTGGCTATGCCAATTTTTACAATATTAATTCAGGAACATTTCTTTTCTCTCACATTCTCACTGGCATTTAATAATATCAGATTTGTACCACTAATTTTTCTACTATACAGGTAATTACTGAAATTTTGTAACATCTCAGAGGAGACGTTCAAAGAAAGCATTAGTCTTTCTGAAAAAGAATGGGCAACTGTTCTTTAAATCCTAAGGTGACCACAGTGGCCAGGATACAGTAAGTACTTTAAGTATAGTTCTGATTGCACTGGATATGTATACACATACATACACATACACATATAACATAGAAGTTAACTTTGTCAACTCTCTGGTAACAACAACGAAAAAAGCTTAATGCTACCAATTTTCAAATTAAAGGATAAAGGCTTACTCTGTCTTTTGCATGTATCTATAGAAACATGAGTTACTAAAAAACTGAACTCCAAAGCCAATAAATATGTGAAGAAAATGACCAATAATGCTGCTACAAATGTATATTGATATAATTAAATGTAAAATGACATTATATATTAGAGGATTAGTTCCATGCACATGCAAATACACACTTATATGCAAAATAAAACTACACAGAATATGCACGATACATAACTCTCTGGGTCCAGACTCTAAACCAACCTTGCTTGGCTGTTTTGGCTTTGGTTTAATACTGATGAAGACATCCAACTGTTCCATCAACTGAGCAATGAATTGTGGATCTACTTCAATATCTTCCTTCATATCGAACATCAACACAAGAGGAAGACAACCCTAGAAAATAACACGATAGAACACACAGGATTTAATCATTTCAAGACCTGCTAAATGAACATACTCACAAATAATGCAATATTTTACAGATTTAAAGAGCAAAACAAAGTATTAAAGCTAAGTTATCTACCTTCACATAGCTTGAAGGGCTGACATGGAAATAATGCTGAAGAAGAAATTATATACCTTAAGTTTCTGGTTTGGGGCCTGTATTTTTTTACTCACTCTCCATCTTGGAAAATTCCTTACTTCTTTGACGTCAGTTTTATTGGTGATGGCAGAAATGAGATTCTCAACCACATCAAGGGGACTAATATTGTGCTCTTGCTCAAAGACTTGTATTTAAGCACATTTAAAAAAAAAAACAAAAAAACTCACTTTGGCCCAGCCTTGCTTGTCCCATGCAGATTGGTTTGACTGTAGGCTTGCCCCGTCTTCCAGGGCAGTGCAGTTTCTTGTTATCTTTTAAAGGCATCCTGTACTTGCCTCTGCTCGTCAGAGGCCTCCTCACCAATCCAAGTCCCATTTCCCTTCTGAGGCAACTCAAGCTACACCTCCTTCTGGAAGTGAAGTATTGCTACTGTCCCTTCCCTTGCCTACCTCTTGTCAGCACTGCAGAGTTTAGGTTAGATTTTTTTCTTGCTGCTTTCTTCCTGCCCCTAATCTACTGAGCTCAGGAACCACATAACGTGCTTTATGATGCGTACAGGATCCTAGTTAGTGTCAGTCACTGGTTGTTGAGTTCATAGACATCTTTGAGGAGAAGTTAATTTTAAACATATTAAAATAAAATATCCACATTTCATTTGTGGATAAAAGTGATTTTTCTAGGGATGATACTATCTGAAAAGGTGATTAGAATATAGAGAAAGCCTTTTAATGGATCCCTCCTTTCTTTCAATATGTCTCACTGCACATCTGTATTTTTGACAGGTATGATCACAGTATAAATATAAATCCATAACTGCCCAGAATGTTGGAAAAAGTTTACTTACACTTTACTCAAAATTTACATCTGAAGAATTTATGAAAATATGAAAAGTAATTCTAACAATTCATAGATATGTATATGCTACCTGACTGGTAGTATGCTAGACATAGCCTGATAAAACAAATTTGCCCCCAAAAGAAAACATTCACCAAAAATAAAGTTCTTAAAGTCATATTATAATCCTTAATGATCAGAACAAGTTTTCATGTCAGAATGGAATCAACAATACAAATTTAGATTTTCTCAAAGTTTCTCCAAAATGGATTCTGGAAGTTAATAATAGCAAAGGTCACATCGAATGCTGACTGATTTAAATATCACTAAAGGTTGAGCACTCAACAAGAGAATACAGTGGGTTCTAATAATACTTGTAAGCCCAGCAATATGTCCATCTATTTAGTTACTATGTATCATCCTACAAAGTGGGATTTTAAATGAACATAGGAAGGAAAGAAATACTTTAAATTATAAATCAGAAACTATAAACCTCCTGGTTTTTTTTAAAATAGATAATACTCAAGCTTATGGTTTAAATTGTAATTATTTAATTAAATCAGAAACTTATGTTGTGTATAAATATTTCAGGCCACTAAAAGATATCTTTGAGAATAAAATTTAATTAGTATTTATACTTTTCTGTTTAAATGGAAAACTTTTTTGTTAAGTGCAAATTGCTCATTACTGCAACATAGCTGATAAAAATAATTACTCTCGCCAGGGATTTAGCTCAGTGGCGAAAGCACCTGTCTGGCAAGCACAAAGTCGTGAGTTCGATCCCTGGTGCCTGGGGCAAAAAAAAATTACTCTCTATCCATGCCACAGGACACAGTTGATTATTTCACTGTAACTGCTTCTGTGTTTAGTCTAAATTCAAACGTTAGTACAGCGAGTGCCACAATGCTCAATATATTCAAAAAAATTCCATAAAAAAACTCTAACACTAATTTCAGTAACCTTACCATGAGATATTGCCTTGCAAGACAGACAGACTCAATGGTGCCCTGGAGGTAGACAGTGGATTTCTTCTGTGGATTACTGGGATCGGGAAAGTGGATCTGAGCACCTGTTCTCTGCATGATATGCTTGATGTTGCTCCCATTTCGCCCCATCATGAAGAGATGATGCTGAGCTGCGATGTCCAGCTGCGTGCTCACAGGAATAGCTGATGCTAAGCTCCCAGCAAGATGTTCTAACAGCATGGCAGTTCCTTCCTAACAGAAAAGTGGGGAGGGAAATAATCCTATAAAATACAACTGTCCATGTCTACTGCATTTCTAACAGCTATGGAAAAATACAGTATGTTCTGTAAACCCAAAGAATATGAATGAAAATTACAAAATAAAACAATTAGTCTCACATCCTTAAAAATAAAATTTTCATGACTTGTACACTTAGGATGTTAGGAACTATTTAGGCCATTTACCTTCACAGCACTAGTGTTATTCTGAGACCCTCGTACTATGACAGTAGCACCATACATTCGGGAACGCTGTTTAAATGACACTGAAATGTTGTACGTCTGGGATATGTGCTGAATAGCGGGGGAATTAGGATCAGGAACTGGTTGAAGAATTCCAGCAATTGGTAACTCAAACATCAGCACCAAAGGAAGCAGCTCCTAAAACAAAATTATAAGAACCCGAAGCAGATCATTGAAGCATTATACATTTTGAGATATGTGTAGTCCATCTGCTCTTTTCTGAAGATGGATTTATAACACAAATTGCTTTTATGGTAAACATAGACCGTGTAAAGTTTTTTTAAACAGGAGCCTTTTGCGAACCTTGAGTGGTTGCAACTCACACTGTCTATGGCATTCTTCCTCAAGCTGCTAGTTGGTCATTTAAAAATCATCAGAGAAACCGAATCAGATGAATTCCAGCATCTCTGAGGAATGTCTTCAATACAAAGAAATCTGTGAGTAATCTAGAACCTCATTTTTAATACTGACAATAAAATACCAACAATAATAATTGAGATAATGGTTGCCAGAATGAACAAGAAAACAACCTTTGCTAGTACTTCCTTTATTGAAAATACTGGTTATAAAACAATAAAGTATCATATGTTAAAGCTTTATAATGCAAATGTTGTGACATCAATTTATATTATTAAAGTAAGAAATAGTTACCCGAATTCTAACTCGGGCAGATTCTACTCCTGCTGGTTGTCCTGCTATAGACACCTGCAAAAAAAAAAAAAATATATATATATATATATATATTTAGATTAATTTTAATCAAACTCATATCTGCTTTTCTAGTTATTTACACCTTTGCTATTCAAAGTGTAGTCCAGGGACAAATAGAATCAAATCAGGAACTCATTAAAAATAAAGGCTTTCAGGACCCAACACAGGCCTGCTTAGCCAGAATTTGAATTTTAATGAGGTCTTCTGGGGATTTTTGTCAACTGATCTGTATCATACCTTGGACTGACGCTCCATAGTCCCCATATCCCCCATGAGGTCTTCATGCCCTCTCTATCATTAGTCTTTGCCATGGTACTTTTCTCCCTTTGTTCAAACTATACATGCCAGGTACTTAGCAATATGCAATCACACGGCTGCATCAGGTCAGTGGCGGCAAGCCTAAGGCACGCATGCCACAGTGGGCTGATTTGCATCACTGGAAACTCCAAAAGGTTCCCCATCACTGCACTGGGTTCACAAACACTGAACTTCTTCCATACCAGCAGGCGAATAATCACTACCCCAAAACCTACTTTTCCCTGGCTTTCACCTAGGATCCCCTGAGCCTTCCTGTGACCCACTGATTCAAATGTTGGTGTTACATCAGGTGTGGGTGCAGGAGCACCGCCCAGGAACACTGCTTGAGGCTGATGGTCATGCCCTAGCAGCCGTTAGGTATTTTCATTAATGCCCTGGCCTTGTTGCACGGTCTACACTGTTACGCACACACCCCACTGTTACCTTAAGTACTTGTACAGAAAAGATGTCATCTTTGTGGCCGACAGTTTCTAGTCTCGTAATTAGTTTAGAAGGGAGAACATTTCCAAATAACAAAAGTAATACTATCTGTTTTTCAAGTATTGTAAATGCTTGCATATGGACAGCTGAGTTCCAAAGAGAAAAACTTCGTACAGAGGGGGGGACACAATTCAGTTGAGTGAGGGAGCTGCCTCTCAGAAAGAGATCTGCTGCTGCCTGGAGGTGCTGCCTTTGCAGACGGAGTCCAGGCCCTGGTCCAGCAGGCTTCCAGGCCCTTCCCCAATGGACTTTCCCCTTATGGGCTTTATTTGGTGATCATCACACTCTCCTTGCTTTCTACCAACCATACAGAGATCAAGAGAAGGCCCTACTCACCCTCAAAGAAGCACAGCATCTTTAGTCCCCTCACAAGGAGTCATACAATCAATAGTGAGTGTCATCTAAATGATTACATTTTTGCTCTTGTCTTTCAGAAAAGATACTATTCTGAAAATTAAGTCTGTACTTCAATTCATAAAAGTTCATGAGAAAAGACAACTCACCTGGTTGCTTTTTTCTGCTTGGTTGTTTCTGTTGGAATCTGGGAAATGGATGTGGCATCGTGTTTCTTCCATCACTTTTTTAATATTGTTGCCACCTTTGCCAATTACATGTGAGTGCTCTGTGTGTGAAACGTCCATCTTCAACGTGACTCGATTGCTCTATGTGGAAATAATGTATTATTTCTTGATGTACAAAAAGGAAAGGAACAAATCCCTAATACGTTGTCTTTAGTACTTTTCAGTATTTAAAGACGCGACACAACCCAGGCATGGTGGCACATGCCTGTAATCTCAGCACTCCTGAGGCTGAAGCAAGAGGACTACAGCAAGTTCGAGCCCAGCCTGGGCTACATAGCAAGACCCTGCCTCAAAAGCAAAACAAAACAAAACAAAACAAAACAAAACAAAGTGATCCAATGGGAAACCTCACAGGTTTCTTAATAAGATAATATCAATCTAAAATGTTCAATTTCTATCAATTTCTCTTTGGTTTTAAAAAAATTTCCATTTGAATTTTTTTGAAATTTTCTTGAAATTCTACATCAGAAGAAATAAACAGATGCATTTTTTGCCAAGATAATCTTCTGGAAATTATTCCTTAAGTAGAGTCAGCTACAATTACAAATAAATTACTTATTTTTTCTTTAAAGACGTTAGTCATGAAATATTTAATTCAAATACCCAAAAATGGATGAAAACATGATTACTAGACTAAAGATATGCAAGTTATAGGACTGTGGAACGAAGATGACAGAAAACTAGAAATAAACATAAAGCTCAAAACTGCGAACAAGGAAGTATTTATAAGCACAGCTTTCACAACTTCTGTGTCAGGGTATGTGGAGCCTCACAGCATAGATCTATTATTGCTGCGGGTAGGAAGAAGAGTGAGGAAGAGGTCACAAAGCACTCACATGCTTCTGGCAGCAAAATTAAAGTACACACAAACTAGAAGACAGGCTATATTAAAGCACAAGACATGATTAATAAAACAGCGGTCATATTGAAATTGATAAATTAAATTTCAGGAAGTTTACTCTTCTAAAACTTTCTAATTTACAAGACTGCGAAGGAAATTCTGTAGTCCTTAAGGTAAAATGTACAAGGCTGTTTGAAATTCCATAGTCCTTAAAGTAAAATTAAAAAGTCTAAGTGCAACAAAGTATTAAAAATTGGTAACTTTAAACCTTCTGAAATCTTATTCTCAACTTACATTCACTAAGTATTTTGGTTTTTAAACTTAGTTCAGTTTAACTTTGGAAATATAGGAAAGTATTCCTACTTTTGAGGGATATTCTAAAGCATTTAATGATTATAAGATAATTCCTAAAAATATTTTCAAAAAGAGTAACAACAAAAAAGAACAGAATAACAAAATAAAGGAGGAGAAAGAGCTCAGAGATCATTCCAATGAATGACTAAGTGGCTAAAAAAAAAGTTGAATTAGACTGCCTAGATGTGAATCCCCTCCCCACTTAACAGCTCTGCGATTTGGAGCAAATTATTTAATACTTCTGTGCTGAGTTAGTTATGAGAGTTTAACAAACTACAGTATATTTGTCTGTACTTTATTTGTAAAATGTAAAGTGCTCAGTAAAGTGCCGGGAATACAGTAAGTGATTTAGATGTGTTTCAAGACAGTAAATTCTCACACATGGGTATAAAATTTCAAGTGTTCAAACATTCTTCTTATAACCTCTAATGCATTCACTTGCAGTAGGAAACAAAGAACAAAACTGTGCAAGAGGAAGCTGCTGATTTCATGCCATCACATAGTGACAAGAAGATCATTCTGGTTTCCTGCCAGCATCATAAAGGCAAATATGCTAAGTCCTACAATCTTTGTTACTTACCCTGTACTAACCAGGACCACTGTCTATTGCTGGAGATGGTAATGCATCCAAGCATACATACACAAGTCCATATACATAGATATGTTTGTGCATGTACATGTATACATATATACATATCACTGACCTACTCAGGATCAGAGAAGCTATTCAAATATAAAACAGAACTTTACATCTACAGGAGAATCACATTTGCTTATTTTAAGACCCACCATTACTTTCCCTTGCCTTGTCTTCTCCAAAAGGTTCTTTCATAATGGCATGAAGTAGTCCTCATACAAAGTGCTGACATCTGAGTATCCTTAACATTCACTTACTTTTGTGTCTAAGACAGACATGATCATTTCCTTGGCTTCCTTAACATCTTCTTTCCTTCCAGAAACCTTAATATGGGGATCTATAAAAAATCGGAAACAAAAGGGCTCATGTAAAAGTCTCAAACTTTCCCCAGTTCTCTGGCTTAAAATTGACGTTACAATGTGAGGAAAGATACCAGGATATGTTGGTGCATGACTGTAATCCTAGCTACCTGGAAGGTTGAGACAGGCAGAATGCAAGTTCAAGACCAGTCAGGGAAACAGTGACTTAGCAAGACCCTGTCTCAAAATTAAAATAATAAATAAATAGAAAGGGCTGGGGATATAGCTCAGTGCAAAGGCCTAGTGTTCAAGCCCCAGTATTTCACACACACACACACACACACACACAGATTCCATAATAAACTGTTTGTTTCACTGTAGGTATGCTATCACTGTAGTTAAAAAAAAAAGGAAGATACCCAAATTGTGCATATATTTGCAGCTTGTTTCCTTTTGAAAACTGGCTAAGCCATTCAATTTTTTTTTTTGCAAAATAAGCGCATGTAATAATTGCAAAATAAATATATCAAATAATTATTTTTAAATAAGAGATATCTATAAATTTATTTGTCAAGCTCTTGCTGAATTTCAGACTATTTTCTAAATTTTTCTTTTAATTTGCAGTGCTGGGGATTGAAGCCAGGGCCTTATGCATCCGAGGCAAGCAGTCTACCACTAAGCTACATCCCCAACCCCCATGTGTTTAAACACATGAATTTACTTATTCTACACCACAGCCTTGTGATTTTTTTCACAGCAGAAACTAAGACATAAAGTTGTAGTTTAGTAACTTTTGCCAGAAAATCACCCATATATAGCCATTATAATCCAATGTCTTCCAACTCTGATCCACACTTTAATGATAAGACATCTTTGACAAGTCAGGGAGAAAACAATTTTCATTTAGAAATATTTAATATCATCCAGAATTCATAGTGAGTGACTAATATATGCTACATCTATTATTTATTAATGAATTTAATATAGGAAAGCATTCAGTCATTGGACAAATATTTTCTGAATAGCTGTTACACCAGGCACTGCTCCAAGGATGTGTAAGAAAAAAGTCCCTGTCAACAACAGACAGCTTACAGTCTTGTGGAGGGAGACAGAAATAAATCAAATACATTACTTAAAATATTGAATTATAAACATTATGAAAAAATAAACAGGAAAGCAAGAGAAAAAGATCAGGAATACCAGTTATAGGAAGGAGAGAGGACATTAGGACTCATTGAGAAAATGAGATCCAGGCAAAGCTGTAAGCAGGTGATGAGACGTAGCTGAGGCAGCTGGGATCTTCCTCGTGGAGGAAGGAAGCACAGCCAAAGGCCCATTGTAGAGAGGAGACTTCAATTCACTCTTTAATTATGTTGTCAAGTCACACAGCAATCTGGATATTCTACCTCCTTAGAGCCTGATGTTGATCAAGACCATTTTGAGAAAACAGCAAGTTCTATACCCATCAACACTAAAGATAAAGCCGAATGACCAAGACAATTCCTTACGGTTGTCACATCACTGAGAATCTCAACTTTCTTGATGCCTAATCCTTACTGAGTTTTTGGTCACATCATTTATGAGTGATACAGTGCCGGTGAATGTTTACTGAGGACCTTTGAAAATTAGCGCTGTCTGAGGCCTTTAATTCTTCTAAAGTATCAATTCTCTACAGAATCTTCAGAAAAGGATTTTATCTTAGCTACACATATTTCCCCCCAATATTGTGATCTCTATATATATCCCCATTCCCACAGTCCAAGTAAAAATCAATGCCATGACGAACATATTTTTGTGTGTGTGTGGTACCAGGCCCACTGCACTGAGCTCCATCTCCAGCCACTGTTTTAATTTTCTTTTTTTTTTTTTGAGACATTGCAATTCTCCTGCCTCAGTCTCCCAGGGTGCTGGGATTATAGGTATGTGCCACCACCCTTGGCTATACATCATATTCTTAAGGTATAGTTGGGCAATTGACAGATAAGAAAAGAGAGAGGAACAGGAGAAGTGGAGGAGGAGCAGGAGAAGGAGGAGCAAGAGACAGAGAAGAGGGAGGCAAGCAGGTGGCAAGAGGAGAAAGAAAGGAGAAATCATTTTCTTAAAGCTACCCACTCTTAGGAGCAGGATGGTGAGATCACAGCTAACAGCAGCGTACCAGGAAGCCTCAGAGTTGAGGAATGTGCTGGCCTTTCAGGGAGACCTCCAACAGCTGTGCTTGATTTGACTCAGTGCCATCACCTCCAGCCCAGGCCCCCTCCCTGGACTGCTTCCTGGTGGCTGCTCTTAGCCTCAGGCACTTCTCCTAATCCTGTTTTGTAATCCCTCCTCTGAGGCTTGCCCTGTCACATGGACCGATGCTGTGAGAATCAAAGGCCTTACGGTTGCTCAAATCTTTCTGAAATGTTTAAGTATTAGCTGTTGTAAGCCAAGGGACCTAAAAGCAGAATACAAGGGATGTCCAACTGCACCCACTGGGACAGAAGCCTCCATCTGACTCACACTGCTTGCTCCCCACTGCATCCTACAAGGGGAAGGTCGTCCTCTGTATAATACATGATTAATACGACACGTATCATTAGTTAATTTTTGCAACACTTCCACGATTCATTCTTAGGATAGCCATCATAACCCTCTTTAGGAAATATTTACATAAAGAGCTGTCTACATTTACACTTTCAATTCTAGCTAGCTTCAACTTTGCCTTGCGTTTCTACAGCTGACTTTGACGGTAATCTGTAATGAAAACCATCACTATCACCAGGGTGCTGAGAACCCAGTGTTTTGAGAAACACACCTGTGCCTGGCAGTCACTCGTAGCAGTTGCTAAAATGCAAGTGTCCTGAGGACCCTGGGATCGACATCTTACTGGCTGCCCAAGTGATTTTTAAAGATACAAAACAAAAGATCAAGCCACAGGAGAATTTTAACTGTAATCTCCATGTGTTGGCTCAACATGCATGACAGAACGCTTCCAAAGGATATGTATATATTTTTTTCACACACAAAAAAAAATTTAACAGTAAGTACTGAGAGGTATAATAACCTGCCCAGGTTAGACAATCACATTAAAATCCATATGCACCTGTAGAAGGACAGGGAGCCTCAGATCCAATTGAAGGCAAAATTTGATTGTCTACCACCTTTGCAACAGAACAAAACCCTTAAAGGAAAGTAATTTATTTCAAAGTGAAAGAGCACCATCTAGTGACCATCAAGTAAATTATCAACAACCACAGAGACATGCGTGCGTGCGTGTGTGTGTGTGTGTGTGTGTGTGTGTGTGTCTCCAGGATTCCAATCAGTGCTTTTTTGGGAAAGTGGTTCTTTAGTATCATATAAAGAACGCCCCCCCACAATGCCGAAGTCCTGGTTTAGGCTAAGATAGCTAGTAGAGTATTTTTCATTCCTTCTTTCACTCTTGTTTAAAAGATACACACAGGATGTGTGCTCTTAGTGCAGGCTGAACCTAATTTACTCATTTCAATTCCCAAAACACAATGCCTGTTATGGTCTAGAGGGCAAACCTGTCTATTAGTCCCCCTACAAGGGACTGGCTTTTCATTCAATCCGGAAATATCTGACAGAGAAAAATCAAAGTATTAACCAAATTAATAAATGTAAAAATGAAAATAAAAGTCAAGCAGGAAGACCCTGAGAAAAAAAGGGATCTAGGGAGTTAGTATATAGCTCTTCTCTCCTCAAAATTACATTGAAAAAAGACTCCAATTTAGACATGACAGTTTTGAGATATTTACTCTAAAAATAAGAATGAATACTCATTGTTTTGTAACTAACCCTCAAGCTCCTCGAACCCATGCTCTAGTTTGTAAAAACCAAGCAGTAGATGCTGAGCACACTGCTGCTGTGGAGAATGGCAGTCCCCGAACTGCAGAGACCGAACGCAGAGGAGCAGATAGATCCACAGAAGAGTCTAAACCTCCTATGTGAAGGGACCATTTGTCTTGTACTTGCCAAAATGATGCAGCATCAAAGATTCTGATCTTAATACCTGTGTAAAAATACAGAGCTACAGGTACTATTCATATGGATTACTGGTTCGTATGTTCCTGCCTTAGCTGTCTGCTCGCATCTCTGCTGTGGACAAGAGGAAGACCAGACAGAATCCAACCCGCACTGTGTAACAGGAGGCTATAATAAGCATGCATAGGAATGAACATTTTATCCATATACGCTGAAAAAGAAATGAAAATGTACCTTTCTTTTTGTAAAGCTATATCTTTTTATAAAATGCCTCTTATGACTTCCATCTGAAATTCATTAGAACTTGATAAGGCCACAATTGTTTTTGTAAGAACAGCTGCTAAACACTATATTTTCAATAAAAATAATTATTTTAAAGAGCTGGGACACTTTAATACATTTAAATTATGGTTTTAAAAAGATTATCTCTTGGTATTCTGGTTTCTATTCTTTGGTTTTCCACCCCTGGAAACATTCCTATCCTTGAAAACATTACTGAATTATTGCCTTCTTCTCTTCTCAAGCCTAACTAAACCTTCTTCCCCCTTTCTATTCCATAGCAAAACCTACAGAAAATACTTATGTCAGCAATTTGTGTTTATTACAGTATGAACAGTAAAGTGCTACTGACACATGAGTTTAAGTCATCAATCTTTCGCCAACAATCTGTTTGTAGCTACTTTCCTGTCTCCCTGATTGAACACTGCTGAGCCAAAGATTTAACCCCCAAAATTCAGTGTTTCATTCTTGGCACATTATTTAGAGACAGAAAGCAACAGAAAATCCCTTGTTTGACCCATTCCCTCCTTTCACTCACACCACCCCAAAATAAAAGCACCATATTAGAGTTGCACATATGTTTATGAGGGAAAAGTCTTGTATCATGGCCTGAAATAAGGAGGGCTCTGGTACATTTTAGTATATAAACAAACTAGCCTCAAGTCCATGAAAAACAGGACAGTTGACAAAACTCACTTTCTCTTAGCTGGAAGCTCCTTTCATTTTGTATCAAGCTGATTTTCTTCCTGAAGAACTTTAGCCTCTCTAGCTGTGTAACCCACAGAGGTGTTAGTTGGGGCCCAGTCTGTCAGGAATGGCGATGTGGACCGCCATGAGTGTGGCAGGTCCAACTTCATCTGAAATTCCCCACCATAAGGAGACCAGAAGTTACAAAGTAGTAATGACTAACTTTTTTTTTTTCAGATTGAGCATCACTTATATGAAATAAGATGGAAGTGTTTCAACTTTTAGTCTTTTCAGATTTTTGGAATATTAGCATATACATAATGAGATATCTTGAGTATGAGACCCAAGTCTCAGCACAAAATTTATTTTTGTTTCATATATACTTTGCACAGTAAGTCCTCAGGTGGTATTTTACACTATTTTTAGCACACCTATGTCTAACTGCAAGCATTACATGAGGCCAGGTGTATAATTTTCACTCATGGCATCATATTGGTTCAAAAAGTTTGGGCTTTTGGAATATTTCAGATTTTTAGGTTAGGGATGCTCAACTTGTACAAGCAAGACTGTGTCCATAGATTCAGGATTTCTGTAGAACAATCAGTATATATCAAATCTCAGAAAAAGTCCCAGACATATTAAGGCATTGGTTGACTTAGAATTACACAAAGACCAGGAACAGCAGAATACATCACACAGAATGCATTCACTGTTAATGGCTTTGACTCAGCAATCTGCTATGGATTTCCTTCAAAGTGTGGTGGTAATACGTACAATCCATGGTCAAGCCCAAGTTAGCCACTAACACACTCTGCCACCCTGAAAAAAAAAAAAATCAGGAGCTAAAGATGGCAGAACAGTAAGCAGCAGAGTAAAGTCTCTCTGAAAGAAACAGTTCAGATGCTGGAATACAACATCATGGAGAGGAAAAGAAGGAAGGAAGTGGGTCCCCTGAACCAAGGAAGAATCTAAAATATGAATTGAAGCCCACAAAGAAAATAAAAAGAATTTAAACGAAGAAGAAGGTGGTGGCTGGCAGCGCTTCAGCCTGGAGCCGGATTCATCCTGCCAGAAGACCTGCTGAGCCTGGAGACGCGCGCCGTCGCGGTCATGGTCGCAGCTGCGGTCGACCCCAGAGGTCTCTGTGGAGAGGCGCGGGAGTGAAGGAGACTGGCA
>RJWT010006280.1:0-29447 GCA_004365215.1 Cuniculus paca
AAGGCCATCTATTCCAATTTTCTGTAGAGTTCTTATCATGAAAGAGTGTTGGACTTTATCAAAAGCTTTTTCTGCATCTATTGAAATGACCATGTGGTTCTTATCTTTGGCTCTATTGAAATGTGTATTACATTTATTGATTTGTTGTTGAACCATCCTTGCATTCCTGGGATGAATCCTACTTGGTCATGGTGTATAATCTTCTTGATGACTTGCTGGATTCTGTTTGCCAGTATTTTATTGAGGATTTTTGCATCTATGTTCATTAGAGAGATTGGCCCATAGTTCTCTTTTTTGGTTGGGTCTTTCTCTGGTTTTGGTATTAGGGTAATGCTTCCAGGAATGATTTAGGGAGACTTGGTTCCCTTTTGATTTCATTGAAGAGTTTGAGGAGTGTTGGCATTAAGTCTTCCTTAAATTTCTTGTAGAATTCAGCTGTGAATCCATGAGGACCTGAACTTTTCTTAGTTGGTAAGGTTCTAATTACATTTTCGATTTCATTAACTGAAATTGGATTATTCAGTAGTTTTACAACTTCTCAGTCCAGTTTTGGTAATTGATATGTTTCTAGAAATCTGTCCATTTCTTTGGTGTTCTCGAACCTATGAGAGTAAAGATTTTCGAAATAGGAATTAATGATCTTCTGTATTTCCACAGGGTCTGTAGTGATTTCACCCTTTTCATTCCTTGTTGCATGGATTTTAGTTTTCTCTTTCCTTTTTTTAATAAGGTTGGCTAGCGGCTTATCAATTTTATTTATTCTTTCTAAGAACCAGTTCTTTGATTCATTGATTCTTTGTCTTGTTTTCTTATTCTCAATTGCATTAATTTCTGCTCTGATCTTTACAATTTCCTCCCTTCTTTTGGCTTTGGGTTGGGCTTGTTCTTCTTTTTCTAGATGTTTCTGGTGTAACATCAGATTGTTTATTTGTGTTCGTTCCATTTTCCAGATGTGGGAATTCACCACAATAAATTTCCCTCTGAGGACTGCTTTCATTGCATCCCACAGATTCTGATAAGTTGTATTTGTATTTTCATTTGCTTTTAGATATTCTTTAATTTCTTCTTTAATTTCCTCTATGACCCACTGATTGTTCAGGAATGTGCTATTTAATTTCCATGTGTTTACAGAGTTTTCGCAGTTTGTTTTGTCATTAATTTCCAGTTTGATGGCACTGTGATCAGATAGTATGCATGGGATAATTTTGATACCTTTACAGTTATGTAAGCATTTTCTATGGGCCAATATATGGCCTATTCTAGAGAATGTACCATGTGAAGCTGAGAAGAATGTATACTGTGATTTTGTTGTGTGGAAAATTCTGTAGACATCTACCAGGTCCATTTGTTCACAGGTTTGATTCAATTCTGTTATTTCTTTGCTGATTTTCTGTCTAGTTGATCTGTGTCTTTGAGTCAAGGGTGTGTTAAGGTCTCCTGTTATAATTGTGCCATTGCTTATTTGATTTTTCATTTGTATTAATTGTTTTATATAGTTGGGCGCTCCCATATTTGGTGCATATATATTTAAGATTGTTTATTTCTTCCTCTTGGAGTTTTCCCCTAACCAGTACGTAGTGACCTTCTTTATCTCTTTTGACCATTATTTGTTTGAACTTCACATCATCTGCAAACAGAATAGATAACCCTGCTATTTTCTGGGTTCCTGTTGCATGGAGTGTTGTTTTCCATCCTTTGACTTTCAGTCTATGAATTTCCTTTTGGGTTAGATGGGTTTCTTGTAGACAGCATATGGTTGGATGTTGTTTCTTGATCCATTCTGCCAGTCTTTTCCTTTTGATTGGTGAATTGAGGCCATTTACATTAATGGTTATAACTGATATATACTGGCTTATTTTAGTAATGTTATCTTTCTTCAGTGGTTTCTTTACATTTTCCCTCTACTTAAGTGTTTGCCCTGCTTGGTATTCTTCTCTGTTGATATTTTGCATGTCATAGCTATTTTCATGTCTATCTAGAATATCTTTCAGTATTCTTTGCAGGGTTTGTTTAGTGGTCATGAAGTTCTTCAGCTGCTCTTTGTCATGGAAGTATCTTCTCTATCAATTTTTAAGGATAGTTTTGCAGGGTACATCAGTCTGGGTTGGAAGTTGTTTTCCTTTAGAACTTGAAATACTTCACTGCGTGCTCTTCTTGACTTCATTGCTTGTGTAGAGAAGTCTGCTGTCATTCTGATGGGCTTTCCTTTATAGGTGATTTGCTTCTTTTCTCTCACAGCTTTTAATATTCTGTTCTTATATTGAATTTCTGGAATGCTGATAATTACATGTCTGGGTGTTGATTTATTTTTGTTATGGCTAGTTGGAGTTCTATATGCTTCATGTATCTGTATGTCAGTTTCCTTTCCCATGTTTGGGAAATTTTGAGCTATGACTTCTTTCATTAGTGATTTTATATCATTTGTGTTTTCTCCTTCTTTTTCCTTTACACCTATTAGTCTTATATTGTTTTTCTTTGCATCATCTTGCAGCTGCTGAATTGGTAATTCCTGATTCCTTGTTATTTTTAAAAGATGTTTCCTTTTTCCTCATTAGCTGCCATCATGTCTTTGAGGTCTGAAATTCTATTTTCACATTCATTGAGGCGGCTTTGCCAGCCTTGGAGGGCCTTCTTGATTTCCTGGATATCTCTTTGAATCTGTTTCATGCATTCTAATTCTTTCTTGTGTTCTTCATTCAAGGTTTCCATCCTGTTGCAGTGTTCCTCTATTTTTCCAACTATATCTTCTTTAGATGTGCTTAGCATTTCTTTCATTACATTTATCATCACTTGTTTTATCTGGGAAATCATTTCTAACCTCAGTTCCTTTAAAGTTTCATAGAGTTGTTTCTTTACTTCAGTTGCTATCATTTCAGTCGTTTGAGTTGTGTGGCTCATAATTTCTTCTATGTTTGTGTCTCTTTGGCTTGTTTCGGAAGGACTGGAGGTGCAATATTGCATTTTGCTCTTTCTTTTTATCATTTTCCTGTATTCCACTGTGGGTGGTGAATCCAACGTGAAGAGTTGAGGTGCTGAGGGTAGGTGAAACTCACAATGCATGCCTTCAGCTTCAGCCAAGTCTACCACTGTGGCTGTTCTGTTGCTGGGTGGTGTCTGGGTGGCACCCAGGCAGGATGCCAGGGAAGTTCTGAACTCCCAGACTGATGGGGAGGGGTGAAAATTCCTACTGGTCTGTTGGCAAAGTTCCAAGCTGCACAGCTAGGTGCAATTCGCTGTGCATGCCTTCAACTCAAGCCATGCCCAGTGAAGCAGCTGCCAGGCTGCTCTGGGTGAATGGGTGGGGTGCAGTCAGGACCCCAGGGATGCTCCTAATGTCCCTGGCCAATGGGGGATGGGTGCAGATTTCTATGGGTCTGGTCGCCTGATCCCAAGCTGCACAGCTAGGTTACAATACAGAATTTTAAAAAGTAATAGAAAATTAACATTAGTTAATATATTGCACATTGTTACTTTAGAAGTAGTTGTTCAGGTTACAAGACTTAGGCATAAAAAATGATCAAACAATGAAATCAAAAAGTGTTCTTTTTGAGGAATTGAAAGAGATTAGTAAGTAGTACAGTTTTCTATTTTGTATATATATACATACATACATATATATTTATATTTTTATATATATACCTATATATATATATATATATACCTATATATATATATAGGTATATACATATAATCTTTTATTTTCTTCCTTATCTCCTTTCCCCATCCCCCTATTCCAGTTGTTCTTGCCTTTCCAGCACTTTCTTTCCCTTTCATTATCACAATATCTATTGTACATTTTGGATCTTATTACTCTTTCATTTTTCTTTTACACTAGGGAGACAATGCAATATTTACAAATATGAGTTTGATTTATTTCATTTATGAGTATGGCCTCAAGTTGTCTCCATTTACCTATAAAAGCCTCAAAATTACCCTTCCTTATGGTTGAGTAATAATTCACTGTATAAAAATACAAAATCTTTTTTATCCATTCCATGGTTGATGGGCATTTGGGTTGTTTCCAAGATTTAGCTACTACAAATTGTGCTGCTATAAACATGGGTGCACATATATCACTGTGGCATGACATTTTCAACTTTTCTGGGAAAATATCCAGAAGAAGAATGGCAGGATTGAATGCAACTGCCAATCCTAGTTTTTTGAGGAATGTCCACACTGATTTCCACAGTGGTTGTACCAGTCTACACTCCCACCAACAGTGGAGAAGAATTACCTTCTCCCCATAGCCTAATCAGCATTTGTTATCCATTGATTTCTTGATGGCAGCCATTCTTTCTGGAGTGAGATGGAATCTTAATGTTGTTTTACTTTGCATTTCTTGAATAACCAGTGATATTGAACATTTCTTCATGTATTTATTTGCCATTTGTATTTCTTCATCTGAGAAGTGCATGTTCATCTCAGATGCTTACTTTTGGATTGAGTCTTTGAACTTGGGGGGCCTGATTTTTTCAATTCTTTATATGTTCTAGATAGAAATCCTTTGTCTGAGGGACAGCATTCTAAATTTTTTTCCCATTCCATGGGTCTTCTTTTCATTCTGTTGGTGATTTCTTTTGAATTGCAAAAACTTTTTAGTAAGATGAGATGCCAGTTTTTGATTCTTTGAAGTACTTCCCATGTGGTTTGTGTTTTGTTCATGAACTCTTTGCCTACCCTTATGTCTCCAAGATTTTATGTACCTTGTCTTCCAGTAGATTTAGTGTTCCTATTTTAATATTTAGATTTTTTATTCATTTTGACTTTAGTTTAGTGCATGGTGCTAAACATGGGTCTAGTTTCAGTCTTTGACATATGGGAAGTCAATTTTTTATTATATTGTTCCAGTGAACATGTTTAGCTCCTTTGCCTAAGATAAGATGGCTGAGTGTCTTTGTAGTTGTGTCTGCATCTTCTAATCTGTTCCATTGATCCTCAGGTTTTTTTTTTTTTGACAGACTGTGCTGATTTTATCACAGTAACTTTGTAGTATAATTTCAAGTCATAGATTATGATATCTCCTGCCTTGCATTTGTTGCCCAGGATTGCCTTTGCTATTCTAGGTCTTTTCTGTTTCCAAATGAAGTTTAGGAATATTTTCCTGTATATGTGAGGCATGTTAATGTATTTTGGTTGGAATTGCATTAAATCTGTAGAACAGTTTTGGGAGTACAGCCATTTTTACTATGTTGGTTCTTCCTACTGAGCAAAAGATATATTTCCATTTTCTGCCATCCTTGTCAATTTCCTTTTCTAGAGTACTGTAGTTTTCATTGTATAGGTCTTTTACATCCTTTGTTAGGTTGATTCTCATACTATTCTTTTAAAATCCTACATAGCTAAGCAATATTTTTAATAATTCTAAACCATGCAGAACTTTTGTATGCTATACACAAACCTGTGTATAAACTCAGAATAATAAATTCTGCCTCAGGTGCTTAAATGCTCATGAATTCAGTTTTTTTCTAGAGAGAATATAAAGCAGTCTTTGCCTGATGAATATTCCTTTATTTCTTCATGATTTTTTCATTGAATATTTATAGATTTCAAGAGTGAATGCTAAGTGATGTAGATAGAATTATTGATAAGATCAATGCTCATCGACCCCTTAGAATTAATATTATAGAAAAAAAGGAAGATGTGGATTTAAGTAAGATATTTATGAGCACTGCTGAGATGTACACTGAAAACATTTATAGGGCAACAAAAACCAATTCTGGGGAATTAAGACAACTTTCATAAGCATACCATTATCTATATAGACAAAAATGGAAGAAGTGAAAGAAATAAACAATTTGGGATCATGTAGCTGCATAGAGATGGTGTTGCCATTTACTCAGCTGGGTAACAATGGGAAAATGTTGATTTGTGTTATAAAATGGAAATGACAAAGAGAGATGTGTACATACTGAGTGGAATTCAGAATCTTCATGATGTAAAGTTTAGAGAAGGAGTCTGTGGCATATAGAGGTGGAGGTATTCTAAGTAGTGTGATGGTCAATGACAAACTCATCTAAAGCAGGACAAAGATGTCTTTGATGTATAATATTTCAACTTGGGGCTTTCTGACTTCACGATGGTGCAAAAGTAATACATGTTCTATAGAAATCACACTTTGAATTTTGATCTTTTTCTGCACTAGAAATATGGGGATTGATACTCTGGCAACACTGGATGACACAGCAACTTGCATCTCTCAGGTTTCTACCTGATCACAAAGAATACAGAGAATGCCATTTACCAGATTTTATTGGGTACAGGCATTCAATAAGTTACACGAGATATTCAACACTATATTACCAAGTAGGCTTTGGATTAGATGATTTTGTCTACCTATGGGCTAATAGAGTGTCCTGAGTACATTTAAAGTAAGTAGTTAGGCTAGGTCAAATGCTCATCAGGTGGTGTGTGCTAAATGCATTTCCAAATTACTTATAAAGGATTTATTGAGATACCCCATCATACATCAAAAACATTCTGAATTGATTAATTGAAGGAGAAATCTGAAGACTACTCCTTGAGAAACTCTTGTTTCTAAAATCCAGATAGAGCAGTGAATCCAGGAAAAAGAAATTAAAAGAAGAGACAAAGGCATAGAAGGATAGACGTGACTGAGTAGTATGATAAAATCAGAAAAAAAGAAGTTTTGAAGAGGATGGAAATTTTCTACCATATTAAATTTTGACAGGTAAAGAAAATTAGAACTGAAAACTGATGGGGACATTCTTCAGTGATCCTAAGGGCCAGTGTGACTGAAAAAAAGAGAAAAGTCAGCTGAATGTGTGGCAAGTGACGGAAGCAAAGAGGTAAAGAATCCCAAATGCAGCTGTAATAATGGACGTTAGATGTAAGAAAAAATAGGTGATATCCCAGATACCTTTCCAGTAATCTTCAAATATGGGAGCAAAAAGGGAAGTTTTCATTTGATGGCTCTTATTTTCTGTGTAAAAGGATATGTGACATTCTCATGGTAATGGTGTATTATCAGTTAGCAATTGGTGACTAATAATTTATCTCAATTCTTCGAGGCTTACAATAGCAACCATTTATTATTTCTGAAGAAAGTACAGATGGAAGCCAGTTCAATTGATCTGGAAGAGATTTCACTGATTTTACCTAGATCTGTTCAGGATTTTGTCCTCAGCTGCCCGTCAGTTATGGGCAGGTTTATCTGGACTGGCTTCAGCTGAGATTATTAATTTCCCCTCGATGTTGTCTCTCATCCTTCAATATACTGGTCCAGGCTTCTTCTAATAACTGTCACAATAATCCAGAAGAACCTATTTTGCAAAGAATTTGGTTTCATCCCCAAATTCATATATTGAAGCTCAAGTCACTAATGTACCTATGTTTAAAATAGGGCTTTTATAGAAGTACTATAATTAAATGTGGTAATAGGGATAGTGACTGATCTGACAGGATTAGTATCTTTATAGGAAAAGTTTTAAGAGTTCTTTCTGCAACGTCTGCAAGGTGAAGACAAAATCTTCAAGACAGGAAAAGAGCTTAACAGGAACCTGGTCCTGCTGGAACTCTGATCGTGAACTTTCAGTTACTATTTTGTTTAGAAGCCAGGTATATGACTATAGAAAAAATAACAACAAAAATCTTCATGCATGTTCTTTTTTTAAGCCTTTTGTTACATCAAGTAAGCCACCACTTCAGGGTTGAAAGTGCATTACATATCCACATTCAAATTTCGAGTGGGAAAGAAATCTAAGGTTAAAGAGACAAAATTCACTGTAGCCAATATGCAACAAATCTAACAGAGAGGGGACAGTGGGTTGAAAAATTGGTCTCATGGCCTTTTCTCATCATATATCCATGGAAAGAGGTCTCTTTACTTTCTTCTACCTCTCTGTCTTTCATGCCCCCCCTTTGTAATAAGTCTACTCATCCTGATGGATTAGAACTCCACCATTATGAATTCATTTAGCCTCAATTACTTCCTAACAATTCTTCCTTCATATATAGTCCTAGTGGGGTACAGGTTTCAACATGTAAAGCAAAGGGACACAATCCAATCCATGTCAACAGGGTAAGCAAAGGGAAGATGTTTGTTTCTCTGTTTGTTTCCCAAGGGCTTTGTGAGTTGCTGATAAAACTATAATGGTTCAATGAAAGTAATTTCATTAGTTAGAAAATATTTAAAATCACAGCTGCAAATGAATGGCAGTTGGAAAGGAAAAAGGGATGGAGAAGGAGATGCAGTATAAGAAAACAAAAGTGTCACTAGATTGTAGGTACATTTTCTTACATACCAGTAGCAGATCAAATAAAACTGAATAGAACTAAGGATGTTATAATTAATCACTTGGAATATGGAATGGTTTGGTGGATGATAAGTTTCATAGTATATCAGAAATATGGATCATGGAAGAGATTGAGAAAATATCTTTAGAGGAAAGGAAGTAGTGAAACTGAGAGGCAAGTAGGTTATTGCATCCTGTTGTCATCCAGTCCTATGGCAGAGTTCTGAGAGTGAGGACACCATCCGCAAGACAGGAGGCTGGATGGGACTGGCAGGCACTGGGTGGGGAAACCCCATGGGAAGAAGCTTTGTCTTTTACAGAGGAATTTATTCAGAGAAATGTGTATGACATTGATTAAGACATTTATTTTTCTCCTCTTAATGCACCCGAGTAATTACTAGTGAGCTACACCTACTGGGTCTTAAAGTTATTTATTTATGTGAATACCTTACAATTTGCAAGGTACAGCTATCTTAGTAAGACCAGTAAAATGCAATCAAACCACAACACCAAGCCAGATCCGTTAGATGTGCTTGATTCCACTTGTTCTCTGAGTGCTTTTAGAAGCACTCAGAGGAATCAGATAGCTCAGCTCTTGCTTCCAAATTTGAAATTCGAAAGCAGCATTCAGATGATCAGCCAAAAAATGACAGAACTCTGGTTACATGAATTGTTTGCATGGATTTTCCCCTGTCCTTTAACTGACAGCTGGCCCTCGGGTTTCTCTTTTCCACCCTGCTGCTTCGCTAAGTCACTCTTCTATTCTCATATCCCTGAGATTTAGATGGGCTCAGGTGTCTGAGTGATTTTTCTGTGGGTTTATATACCACATTTAATTGTAGTCTTTTGAAAGAAGGTTAACAATCTTCAAGAAAGACATCTTCAACTTTCTCTCCAGGCTGAAAATACTAATAGAAAGGCAATAAAAATAACAAAATATTCTAGACAGACCATACCCTTTATGCTACCTTTCTGTACATTTATTTCCAATGGAAATTATCAGAACTACTTTTAAGAGACATTGTTTCTAAGGAACCTTTCAAGATATTCCACCTCTTTATTTCATCCTTTATAGTGATACTTAAGAGAAATCTGGGGTGAGGTGGTAAGGAACTAGGTAAGACTTTTCCTCTATTTTAACTTTTCTGCTATATCCCAGGAAGGAATTGCTGTACTTTACCCATTAATATCAGTGACTAAGACTTTTGTAAGAGGAATTAATTAACTCAAAATTTCATTTCAGTAATCTCTACTGGATTATGAGCTTTGTTGACAAAATATTAATCTTTTTTCCCCCTTTTTCTGATGCAGGTTCTCACTATGTATTCCATAATGGCCTTGAACTCACTATGTAACCCAGGCTGGCCTTGAACTCATGGTGATCCTCCTGCTTCAGTCTCTGGAGTGCTTGGGTAGGATATGCACGACCAGACCTGGCTTCATTAATCTTAATCTTGAAATTACTCACTTAGGAGCTAAGTAATTTGTTAAATGTTATTATATATTGAAAACAAGCTAAATACATCACCATTATTCATTTATTTAATTCTCTCGAAAGAAAAACCAGATAGTAGAAAGCTTTTAGTAGAATATGGTGTAGGTGAAATAATTTGGAGCAGAAGAATTTACTGCAAAGCTGTGAGTCAAGAAAAAGTTTGACTCTCTTGATAATGTGACAGGGTTCCATATGTTGTGGAGTGAAGACAGAGATTAAGTGATGGAAAAAAGCCACAATTGGCAATCATAAATCAGATTGTAGAAGACTTTGTCACTTTAGAATTGGGGATATTTAATTAAAAAGAATAAAAATCCATCTAGTGTTTCAGAAATTAATAAATGTTGAGTGAAAAAATGAAGCAAACATTAATAATATTTATAGCATTCTTAGTGGTGTATCACAGGAAATTTCGGTATCTGCAGATTAAAATCAGTTTTTATAAACCTGGGTCTACTCTAGCTTCTTAACATAAAACTTTTTATTTTATGATTTTTTTTATTATGATATGATAGATATTGAGGAAATTGGTAAAGAAAGAGTCTAAGACTGCTTTCAAGGCAGGCCTAACTCTTGTGTTTCTCCCATGTCCTACTGAGGTGGAGGACAAAAGCCCAAACTTAGGGAAGAAAGGTGGAAGGATACTCTGATTTGGGTTTTTACAGGTTAACCTCTGAGGAGAAGGAATGGGAGGGAAATGAATTGGGCAGGAATGCAAGAGAGCGAGGATTTGAGTCTGATGGTCTTATTACCCTTGTGCTCTTGGTGCCTTTCTAGCTTTGTGCTTCTCCTGGTTTAAAAGGTAAGAATAAATTTGATTTGTATCTCTTTGTAGCCACAAATATGGTCATTAATGGAAGATATTTAACCAGCACACTTTTCAGTAGTTTATTATTATGAGTGTTTAGCCAAGTTTCTCCATCTTTTCTAATTATAATTGCCCACTTCTACAAAATGTGGTGGCCCTGAAAGTTGTTACCTCTTAGGTGAAATGCTTAACATACCATCATTGTAATATTTAGAAGATAGTAAAGTATGATTATTATGCTGATCATTTATTGGAATTAAGTTTCAACTCAAGTTTGTGTCTTTGCCCTCCTTGAAACTTGAAATCTTTCCAATAAGTGCAGATCATAATGAAAGTTTTAAGTCACCAAGGGAAGCAATGAAAAGAAATTCTGTGTGATTGGAGAACTGTGACTGTTCATAAATATTGCATTGGAATATAATGTGGTCAGTTTCAGTAGACCTGTGTGGAAGCAGTTTTCTAGTTAATCTGGATGAATCAGATAATGGACATGTTCTTTGTTTATAAGAAGCTTAGAGACAAAAAACAAACATTAAGACCATTTTCTTATATATTAACAGGAAGTATAGCTATGTTCTCAAAATTTATTTAAATCTTTCATAGAATTTTCTCTTCAAATGCCTAAACATGGAAATTTAAAGCATAAAATGCCTTACGTGAGCTTATACCAAAATTAATACATTTTAAAATTTTCTGAATGCATAGTAATATTTCGAAATATGTTCACACATAACATAAAATGCACCTGATGAAAGAATTGTTGAAAAGAAATTAAATAATGAATAATATACATAAAAATGTCATAATAATCTGTCACAGTGCTTTGGCATCAACAAAAAAGCCATGATACTCAAATAAGTTAGCTAAGGGTGCACAGTTGGTAGCAAACAGACTGTGTTACCATGGCAACCTGATTTGAGATTTGCAAGGTGTGTTTTAATGTGGAATCCTGTCTTGGGAATGAATCTAGCAAGGAATTACATAACTAAATTGCTGAGACAGCATGTGAGATGTATTAAAAATCTCCCTCAAATCTAAACCATCATCCACTGATTACGAATCAGAATAATACTAGACTGCACTGAACAGTAATTTCTATTTCAAGTTTTTTTCTGTGAAAGCTTGGATCCTTGGCTTTCATCCAGAATTACAACATTTCTTTTTGCTATTATTTAATTGCATAAAATTTGACTATAGAATTTAAAAATCTATGATCTAAAGACGCTGAAATGGGTGATGTTTTAGGGTTGTAATTAGTGAGTTCATGAGACAGATGCTGTTAATTTCAAATTCTAGCAGTGGTTAGAAGAAACCTTTTTTGTTCTTCAGTAGGCTTAAAGTAGGCTCTCCTCTCAGTTATTTGCATTGGGATAATTTGGACCAAGTGTGAGATATCTGTTCAGATTTGCTTATGGTAAAAACTAGGATACTGACTGGAAAAGGTACAAGCATTAGACCATGGTAAGGAAATGGTGCTGCCTCTCAGTGACGGCCAGAATTAGAATTACGATGTCACTAACAATTTTGCAACTCCCCTCCCATTGTTACCATCATCATTATTATAATCATCACTTTTACATTTCCCTCTATATATTTGCTTTCTTTCTTTCCCACTTGGGCATCAACTTTCTTCCTCTACATCTATATGGAGCCCCATGTGTCTGCCCCATACACAGATCTGTATTATACCCTAGTTCAGGTACAATCTATGGAAATCATTTCCAAAATATTTAATTGAAAGCTATGGTTTTAATGTGTCAGATGAAATAAAAGGGGTTTAATGATAAACTATTCTTTCTGCCAGCATTCCTAGGTTCCAGAAACCAGTGAAAGATTTCAGCAACTCCTCAGACCCCATTGCACAACTATGGTGACATATACCGTTCTCCTCTACATAAAATATTGTTGCTCTCCTGTTTGAAGTTATTGTTAATTGACTCAAAGCAGAGTGACATGAAGTCAATGAACTCCTCTACCAGTATCTGTAGACCATGGCAGAAATGCCTAAAAGGATACTGAAATGTGAATATGATCTCTCCAGCCAAAGTAGGGGTAATAGCCTGCTGAAGAATTAGTATTAAATTCACCTTCGCACTGCTGACCTCAGATTAGGAAAATTATTGACATAAATTATACTAAAGAGTTGTGATTTCTTCAGGGAACTGTTGTTGATGTATGTAGCTGCACTCAATGGAAAAATGGTAAGAATATAAATAATCAACTCCTAAAATCATCTAGATCATGTTGAACCCACATGGTTATTTCTCATTTAAGTTTTTCTGTAAGCCTCCCACAGAAAGGACAGTTTCCTTTCTGCCTGTGGGACTGAAGACAGTGACTCAATGGAAAAAATTTTGAAAACCGTGTCTGTCCTTTATGGTGGAGCAGGCAGCTCTCCTTTCTCTCATCCAGGCTTCATTAGAGTACCTCTCATTATGACATATTAAACGGAAGCCCTGTTGGCAAGTGGGTCTGAGCCATGCACCCATGCAGCTTACTCATATCAAACTCCATTTGGATTGTACTATTCCAACTGACTGATCAAGTACTGCAGTGAATTTCTACCTTATGGATTATGCATTATGATAGGCAGCTCAGTTTGGATAGTTACTTTGTTCCACTTAGAAGTTAAAACTATTGTAATACAGTTGCAAGCCATGAGCTGTTCTGAAATAGATATTCACAGGAAATGTCATGACTTTTCTTCAGCATCAATGGGTCTGCAGTGTGTTTTCATATTGAAATTTTCTAGAGGGACAGTAGAGCATCCACGAATGCCATTAATATTCCTAGCATCATTGTATTCACCAGGCCATACAGGCAAAGAGGAAGAGCAATTTGATCTGCCTACTAGAATGGTTACATGACTTTTCTTAAAACAAATGTATTACGAATCTCAAGCAAAATATGATCATTAATTGATTTTTTCCAATATACTTGAAATTTTTAACAATGTACCATGTTTTCCAGGAAATTGTATAATTTACTAAAATTTATTTCAGAAAAAAGTGAGTAGCCCAGTTAAACAAAATTTTAATCAAAGAAAGGAATAATTTGTTTACCTGTCTTTTAATTTTAAATTTCAATCTCTGCCCAGAGGCTTTATAGGTAAATTTCACCAAACCTAAGAATAGGTCATGATCATCTTGTTAGAAATTGTCTGTGGGATGGGGTGTGGTTCAATGGTAATTCTCCTGAGTATAATCCCCAGAAATGAAATTTAAAAAAACCTCTCTTTTCCTTTTCATATACAAACAAGGAATATGTTAACTCACTCATCAAATTTTAATAGTCTTAATATGAAAACTAGATAAGAAAAAAATGAAAAATTATCATGTAACATCTCCTAACATACTGTGAAACCCACAAACGAAATAATAAATATCAATGTATTGAGTGTGGACTGGCTAGCAAATAATTATCTCATAAATATTTATTACTAAAATATACTTTCATGTGGTAAACCTGCAAACAGTCCCTGAAATCTGTCCTTTTCTCCACTGAGGAATATGTGCAGCTGAGAATGTAGCAATGTAGGAATTACTTTTCCTAGCCCTCCTTGCAGGTGTGGCCAGGTGTTTTCCAATGGAAAGCAGCAGACATGATCAGGCTAAAACCTTGAGATAACATGTCCACTCTTCATCTGGAATGACAAGGACCCAGCTGGACTGAAAAGATGTGAACAAAGCCACATGGGATGGAGTAGCAGCATCAATTTCAAACCACCAACTTCCCTTAATGATAAATACAGCAGAGGTTTTGGCTAATCAGCAATGCTGTACTTGGACATTTTGATGGAAGAAACTTACTCGTATGGATAAATATACAAGAATGTAGGCATTCAAACATTTATATCCCCATAGTCATTAAAATAAATTTTAAATCATTAAATTTCTTACCTAAGTTGCCACGTAAAGCTTCATCACAAATTCAATAGTTCTAAATATATTTTCTGGTTGTTTACAGTATATTGGATCTTATTTTTTATATGAATTTATTAAAATTTGGAATCTCAGTGTACTATTTGTGATGGTCAGTTTTATGAGTCAAACTGACACATAACTATAACACATTGTTCAGATTAAACATTCTGTGAAGGTTTTTGATGAAATGTGTGTTTGAACCAGTAGACTCAGTAAACTGCACTCCCAATGTGGTTGATTGGAATCATCCAAATCACTGAGGGACTAAGTGGAATGAAAGGTAGAGTGAGGAGAAATTCACTCATATTTCTTTCTGCTAACTCAAAATAGAACATCTCATCTCATCTCATCTTCTCCTACCTTTCTTCTCCTAGATGGAATTACACCACTTGCTTTACTGAATCTCCAGCTTGCAGAAGATAGATTGTGGAATTTCTTAGCCTTCATAACTACAAGACCGAACACACACATACACATACACACACACATACACACATGTATAACTATTTATAAATAAAACCCTTCTATATATAAATATCTATAGATAGACAAATAGATGGTAGATAATACACAAATAAATGATAAGTAGATGAATGGTAGATAGATAATTTTTTGTCCTGTTTCTTTGAAGAAACCCAACTAATACTAATAGATAGATGACTGGAAAGGCTGATAGGTAGACATCAAAATAAAGAGATAGAAAAAACAGAAGCCTTACCATAATTTTGTGAGGGAGTTAACTTCAGCATTTCTTATTGACTTACTAACATTTTGTTTGCTCTCTTAAGTTCTTTTCACAATCACTATGAATACTGAACTTTCTTTTGTGCCTTGATGATTTATACCTAAGGGCAGTGCAAGATGGCAAGATTCATTACAGGCAGGAGCATTGCTATTTTTCCTATAGAAAGTGGAAAAAAACAATTTTGAGGTATGAGATGGTTTATGGAGAATTGGCAAACAATATACTTCAACAAGATCATATTCAGGAAAATGTACAAACAAGCTGAGAATCTAGAAATTGATTTAACTTACATGAATCCATGCATGTGCAAACCCTGAAGAGCTCATGTGCCTGTACATCCTTAGGGAATGACATGCTCAATTTGAAATCTGATTTCTGGACCCTATGAATGTTTCAAATAATATGGTCTGTGAAACATCTGGTTTGGAAGCACACGAAATACTTACTTATTTTAATATATATCTCCCAGCTACAAAGAAATGAACTGTATCAATCAGGGTTTGCTAGAGAAACAGATACAACACAAGACATACAAATGCATAAGAAATTACAAAATCGGCTTACCATGGTCAGCCACAAAGCTGGATGAGGAAGCGTGCAGAGGGTGCATGCATGCTGCAGGCTTCAGGGTTTATTCCAAGGTCTGGAGCTCCCTACAGAGTTCAGTGCAAGTCTGCAACAGAAGGCCCATGAGTCTGGGTTGGCAGGCTGAAGAATCTATGTCAGAAGGCTGAAGAGTCTATGATGAAGGCTGAGTAGTCCCAGGCAGAACCCAAACAGACTGCACCAGAAGCCAGGAGATGATGTCCACGCTGAAGGCAAAGACTGGAGTTCCATCTGAAAAACCAGCAATCAATCCTTCCTCACTTCCCTTTTATTGTATACAGGCTACCCACCCTGGGGGTGGGTCCTTTACACCCACACCATCCCTGTGCCCTCCTCTTGCATAGGCTGAGGATCTTTACAATGTAAGGATGCTGGCATCCTGCTGAATCACTTAGTTGCACTTCTAAACTTCTCAATTTGACACAATGAACAATGTCCTAGAGCAGTAAGGGTGTGCCCTCTACACTCAGAGATGTACATCTGCTGAGTTACTTACTGAAGCTTCTAGAATTGTCAGGTTGACACACTATATCTGTCAACCATTACATGAACCAAGGTAGTTAGCTCTTCTAATCTAGTTCTCTTCAGTAATATCCCATTAACCACTTATGTGTTTGAGTTTGGCCTCCATAGTAACAATAAAAAGTTCCAAACTTCTATTAGGATTTTTTGAAGGGTATGGAGTTCTGTTTTTATTCCTATAAAGAATTCTTTCTCCTTTATCAGACATACCAATGAGCTCTTAGCGGGTAATCTGATCAGCTGTTAGCTGTGTCTGCCTCTTATTCACAAAGGGAACTTACAAAGAATATAGATGATTTAACTGTCTTTTGAGGTTACAAGGTGAAGAGATCTAAGGATGGGGGTAAAGTAGAAATCATCTTGGGCTCAACTTTTCCTTATTTTGGAACAAAAAGTTTTAAAATCATTTTCTCATTTGGAAATGGAAATAATAACTTACAAGTTTGCTGTGATGGATAATTAGGCAGAGTTACAATGTATATAAGTGAGAGAAAAAAAAGTGTATTTTATTTCTCCATTCTCATCCAAAAATTTTCCACGATACCTGTTGTACCAACTTAGATCATCTTCTTGTAAACCAATAATAGCTAGTTCAGTTTATGTATGTCATTATCCCGCATAATGACACTTGAACAAAATTTATTAAATAGATCATTAGTATGGCTTGATAGGCTTATTTATGATCAGGGTTATAGTGATGGCATTGGATTTGCTGGGGCTTTTTATGCCCAAAGTAAGAGTAACTGAGGTTGTCATATTGCTGTAATTCATATTTGGTTGGATATTAATATGAAGAACTTTAGAATTTTACCAGGTTGTGATTGCTTTGCAAAAATGCTTTAGTATATTTTTTCAATGAACCATATATTATTTTCTTAACTGAAATCTATTCCAAGGGTACCATTTTCCTATGGGAGTTCACAGCATATACTGCTGATCATCATCTTTCTCTTTCCAGCTTTGCCTTGACAGGTCCTCTGAATCCTTATCAAGCAGCCAAATTACTGACTGGATTTGGCCTGAGAACTATTTGTTACTCCAAGTATGAGAAACCAGAAAAGTGATATTAATAAGGACTAGAAGAAAGGGTTAGTAAAGTTTTATGGGTGAGGTCAGACACTACTTTAGACTTAAATTATAAGGGCAATGAAGATATGAGAAAGAGTTTGTCTAAAACATGATACCCTATATTTCTATCTCCAGTGAGGGAGTAAGATAGGCTTTATATTAAATTATTTTTCATGTGTTTTTACTGTAGTTAAGACAATTTCATTTTTTATCTCTGCCACAATGATGTTCATTAACAAAGGAGAAAAGGAGAACATATGTGGTTGTTCCCAGTAATTTCTTACCTTGTTTCAAGAAATTGGCTCACATTTCTAACAGTGTTCAGAAGTGGGAAGTAATGGATCAAAAAAGAAAGAAGGAAGTAAACAAACAAGGGACATTAGGAAGTGTAATGACTGGTACTTTTAATCCTATACGAGGAATTTATAGGGTCTTGTGTATTTCTGAAAGGTTGATAATCTGCTCACCGTAACTGCAAAGAAGGCAAGGCTCTTCAAATCTTTAAAGTTTTTGATATAATCTCATTCATCAACATCTGACTAAGGGCATGACTTTTTCCTACAAACGTACTATCTTATACTATATATTGTATTCTAAGTGAAACAGAACTTCCTTAAATGCCTATTTATCATTTGAGGGCAGTGTTTCCCACATTTCAGTCACTTTCATATGGTTGCACAACATTCATGGTTTTCATTTAGTAGGTCCCACTTATACGTATCTTTACTTTCTGTGATTTCAAAAATATGTAGTCAACCAAGATCTCAAAATATTAAAAAAATTCTGAAAATAAACAATTCATGAGTTTAAATTGTGTGCCTTTCTGAGTAACATGATGAAATGTCCAAATGTGCTATTTTGCTCAGTTTGGATATGAATCATCCCTTTGCCTACCAAGTCCGTGCTCTGTATCCTACCTGTCAGGCATTGTTATGGTTTGGTAATCCAGAATCACTCAGTAGAAATGATCCTACTTCTGAGATAGTGTCAGAATATCAACTGTAGCCTAACAGTGAGCACAATGCCTACATCATTTGCCTCATTTCACCTAATCACATAGAAACTCTATCATTTTACATCGTTGCAAGGGTGAGTGCAATGAAATATTTTAAGAGGCACATTAGATAACTTTTTATCATAATATATTGCTATAATTGTTCTACTTTATTATCATTAATGTCTCACTATGCTTAATCAATGAATTAAATTTTATCAGACATGTATGCTTAGGAAAAATCATAGCTTGTGGGGCTCCTCACTATCTGTGTTTTCAGACATCCACAGAAGGCCTGGGAATGTGTCCCCTGCAGATAAGAAGAAACATTTTATACACTATGTGTATAAAACAAAAATGTCCTGTAATTTGATTAATATTTTTAAAGTTCACATTATAACAAGTAACTATATAAACTTTCTACTTCTATACTAAATGGAAAATCAATATACTTTCCATATAAATTTCTATTTCTATAATAACCTATAAAGTAGAATTGTTATGCTCATTTTATAGATATGGAAACTGAAGTCAGAAAATTGAAAGAACTTGCTAAGTTCCAACTTCTAATAAATAGAAGACTGAACTACAGTTCTGATAGATTCAAAAGGTCACTGTTGTGGTTTATATTCAGATATCCCCTAAGGGCCTTATGTACTCCTGATAGGGCTTTTGAATGGTGGTTGTGTCATAGGGGCCACTATAACTAAATGTGATCTTAGGGTGTAGAGCCTGGTTGAGAGAGGCAGGTAACTGTGGGTCGTGACCTGGTATGGTTTATCCTCCTCCCTGGTTCTTCTCTTTGCTCTCTGTTTCCTGGCTATCAGGAGAAAAGCAGATTTGCTCCATTCAGGTCCTTCCACCATGCTGCCAATTATGTAAGAATGGATGCAACTGAAATGTAAGCATCCCCCCAAATCCTCTTCTTCTTTAAGTTGGGGGTATCAGATATTGTTTCTGAGTGACAGGAAAGTGGCTCAGATACCTATGATCTCAGCTATAGAGTTCATTACTTGTTATGTTTTGGTAGGCTAAAATATGAGACAGATGAACAAAGAAATTTAAAAATGTAAATAGCTTTCATTAATAGTTTAGCTATTATTTTAGTTTATGTCACCTTATGTCAGGAGTAGTAACAGTATATTTCTTTCTCTTCTCTTATAAGAAGAAAAGTACTATATAAGAAATTTAGAAAGCATAGCCCAAACCATTCTCTGAAGATAATCTTCATTAGCAATTTTTGTTTCAGTCATTTTCTTATCTGCAAAGGTTGTAGCTATACCTGTACGCAAAAAATGATATTCATATTAAATTTAGAATGCTTTCTTATTCAACTTATAATTACTCTAAGCCTTATGACATATGACAACTGCAACCCCAAAGGGAAGTTCTAATGCTAACATTTAGATGCATAATAAAACCTGACTAAAATACATATTTATATGGTAACTTCTTATAATCTTATTTAAAAATGATTATACATTCACACTGTTTCTGATTTTATTTTTAATTTCATGCTTAGTATGTAGTTTTTTTTTCCCACAAGATTAGCTACTAGAAAGAAATCTTGAAAATATTTTTGATTACATCCCCGGTTTTTAGCCCTGAAGTAGATATCTTGAGCAAAAGTAACTTGTAATTTTTTAGATGAGTGATGGCTTCGTCTGTCTGTTTGTTCTACTTATTTGTTTGATTACTGACTGCTTGAGTTATTGACTAGAAAGAAACTGTCCCCCTTATTGAAATAGGCTTTGATGAAAATCTCAGAGTTTTCTTCTATTTCTGGGAAAAATAATGAACCTGTCATCATAGTAAACCCTTCAACAGGTTTTTCTCTGACATGTGAAAATGAGCATGTTAGTCAAAAAAACTGAGGCCACATATGGCGGTGCGATCCTGTAATCTCAGCACTCTGGGAGGATGAGGCAAGAGGCTAGCCAGATGAAGCCCACCCTGGGGAATTCAGCAATTTAGCAAGACCTTGTTTCAAAATAAATAATAATAATAATAAAGATGGAAATGCAGCTCAATGCAAAGGCCCTGGGTTCATTCTCCAGTGCCAGGAAAACAAACAAAAAACCAAAACAAACCAAGCAAATGAAAAGCCCCCCAAAATCTGAAAATGCTTTAATTTGGTTTATTTCACTACAGATTGCCTAAGAGACGCATATTAGTTCCTCCATCCTACACCTTCAGGTAAACTTGGTTTATGAGATATCAGCCAGTTCTAAGATTGCTGAATTATCCTTCCCTGGTGGCTAAAGTCAGTTTCTAATACCTCAAACAAGGATTCTAAAAGATCCCATTCTTTTTTCTGAATATCCTTCCCAAAGTATCAAACTAGTTTCCATTTCTGCAAGAGTCTATGAAAGTGTTAAAGTAGTAGTCTCAAAGAAATCTTTTAAAAAATACTCAAGTGACCTACAGCAACTGGCAATGTTCAGATTTATTCAAATTGTTTCATCAGAAAGAACAATCTCTCTCCTTTCACTGAAACTGAGTGACTCTGGGCTTGCAGTTAGTATCACAGTAAAGAAATAAAATCTTTTCCTAAAAATTAGAACTTTTTTTGTGATGGGGTCATAGTTCCCTCAGAAAACATGAATGTCTTTATTATCCTTGCAGAGATTTCATTTCTAGCAGCATGCTGAATCTCTTTTAGAGTCACTTTGAAATTTGTCCAATCTTGTCAGCAAGAGATAATCAATTAGATGTTTCTGTGAATAAACATTCAATTTACTGCAAATGACTTGCAGATATAATTTTGGCTTCCTGTGTATGTATTTATTCAACTGCGTATAGCAACAGTGATTATGAGTATAAAAATAGCTATGTATGTATTATTTTAAATGATAATTAGAAAGCAAATCACCTGCAAGACTGATGGAAACATTGTTATGGTCTATTGGGCTTAAATAATCCCATTTATATTTGGAATTAAATTTAAACTAAAAGACCAAAAGGCTGAACCAGAAAAATATGCAGATAGTAAGCAATGAAGCTTATATGTGTGTTGATACTGAAGCTTAAAACAAATGTTATGAACCAATTAAGATATCACATTTTTTGTGAATAGAAACAGAGAAAGATGTGCAAGTGCTCTAACCTTTAAGTAAAGTAGTTGTTTTGGGTATGGAGGAGTCACCAGCAGCAGCAATGAACCTTAAATTGACAAGTTGATTCACCTTAGAACAGATAATGCTCAAAAAAGGGAATGTATTTTTTGAGTATGTGAGGGGGTAGGTGTGCTCCATGATTTTTGGTAGTAATGAGCATGTAACTTTGAAATGTTGGCAATATTCAGGCAAGGAAGTGTAGTGTCGCGTCAGCTGACAGATTTGAGCATCTAAATCAACCAACCGTTCTGATCATTCTATCAGAAATATTACAGTGGAAATAGAAGGAAGATGAAAAGTTTTGTTAGATGGTGAAAAGCAAATTTTCAAAATGATAGAATGTTTCTAAAGTATTTCTTCCCATTATGTATCACTCTGCAAACATAAATCAAGTCAACCTCAGGAGAAAAAAAAAAAACTATTGATTAGAATGGGGATAGAGCTCAGTGGTTGAGTATTTGTCTCAAATGTATGAGGCTATGAGTTTAAACACCGCAATAAAAAAAAAGAGTAAAAGCAAGAAGACAAAAAAAAAATAAAAAATGAAGCAGGGTGTGGTGGCTCAAGCCTGTAATCCCAGCACTCCAGAGGCTGAGGCAGGGGGATCACTGCAAGTTGGAGATCAGCCTGGGCTACCAAGCGAGCTCAAGGCCAGCCTGAGCTGCATAGAGAGACCATGTCTCAAAATGACAAAAAATTTTTTAAAAAAGAGTTAAAGCAAAGCAAAGAAAAAAGAAACAAAGGAGGCAAACAAGGAGGGAGGGAGGAACGGAAGGAGGAAGGAAAGAAAGAAGGAAGATAGAACTACTGACTGACATTTATGATGTGTCAGGCACTGTTAGAAACTGAAAGATATATAGTGAATTTAAAAAAAAGTTTTTCTCTAGAAGACAGACATTTAAAGTAATTGTGTTTGTGTGTGTGTGTGTGTGTGTGTGTGTGTGTGTGAAAGAGAGAAAAAGAGAGGGAGAGAGAGAGAGAAAGGATTACTTGAGATGTACTTTAACCTCACAGATTATCATAGCATGAGCTCTCTAAAGATAACATTTGAATAAACTTTTGAATGATTTTAGGAAACTAGTGATGATCCACTGCCAAGGGAACAGCACATGGAAGTACTTAGTAGTGGGAATAAGCTTAACATTATTGAAGATGAAGATGGTAGCCTATGAAAAGTTAAATAGAATAAATGGGAAAAATTAAGTGATGATGAAAGGGAATTTCATAAGAGTAAACCTGTAGGGTCTTACAGATGCTGATATTAAATTTGAAGAGTGTTTTAACAAAACGACCGTGAGACATTTCAGTGTTTGGATCACAGAGTCATGAGCAGTCATTTCTTTGTTTCTTACCTCTTTTCCATTGAACAGAAGAGTCAGCAATATCTGCTAGATACCCACCGGATTCGCTGCTCATATTCCTCATATCTAACACACTATAAATATAAAACATTAAGCATTTGTGAAGCATTTGGAGAGGGAAATTGATTAAAATCTAATTCTTAAACTCTGGGGAAATTTAATGTATTAGATACACTTCGTAAAATTGAAGGGCAGAAGGTGATTGGAACTTAAAATACATGAATTGATGGGTAAATATATGGTTGTTAGTACTCTGCTTTCCACTCTGGAATTAGTCTCCTTTTTTGTTAAGAGAAATCAACTAATATATGAATACAATCATTTCAGTCTGTCTTGGAAAAATAAACATAGTCCTTCAAATGGAGTTCATATTGATTAAAGTGGAACAGCAGAGAATATTAGAAGCATAAGATATTCTGTGGGTTTACATCATCAACATACATAAAATTGTGATAATGGAATCATCTTAGCTGTATTTCAGTTAGCATATTCAGTGGAAAGTAAAAGAACTTTGTTTCTACTTGTATTCTTTTGGTGATTATGAATCCAGATTTTCCTAGTCAGTATAAACAATCTTTAATAGTTAAAAGAAGTTAAATAATATTTGCATAGCTTGCTTTTTTTATTTTAAAGAGAATAAAACAAAACAAAACAGAGTAAAACACAACAAAGCAGATCAGAACAGAACAATGCAAGCAATACAGGTCTTCAAAACAGCTTTATGTTAAATGTTGCAGAACCATTCTTCATGATAGTTTGATGTTACTTTTACCAGGAATTTTCTCTCTATAATCCTTTCCTACTTTTTATACTAATTCATATTCTTTAGAACTTGGACTTAGATTACATATCTATTGACATAACCACACTGGACAAAATCAGTTATTTATCTTTTATGACCTCATGGTCTTTAATTCATCATAGAACTTATTACATCTTCATATACGATTTTAGAAAACTAATGATGATTCACTGCCAAGGGAACAACAGATGAGAGAGAGAGAGAAAGAGAGAGAGAGAGAGAGAGAGAGAGAGAGAGAGAGAGAGAGAGAGAGAGAGAGAACAATAATAGGGAATAAGAGAAAGGAAGAAAAAATGTGATCCAGCACAAACAATGTATCTACAAGTGTACCTTGACTTAGTACAACTGTCTTATATGTCTTATATGTTTATTTGGCATATTAGGTTGGTTTACAATCTATATGTATGACAATTAACTTTATGAAGTCTTATAAGACAAATAAATGAATCTAATGCTGGAAAGACAGAAGAGAGAGTGTAGGGAGGGGGAAATAGTAGGCAAATGAAATGGGTTACATATATGTACCAATCCCCTACAGTGAATGTAATCATTATGTACTGAGAACATGTACTAATAAAAGTCAAAAACAAACAAATAAGCAAACCAGATAATGTTTTCTTCAAGATAACTGTCCATAACTTCCCATATATTGCAATCAAATAATAGAGAACTGACTAAAACCAATCAAATCAAAGAATAAAAGCATTATTCAATTCTGAAACTTGATGATAATAAATCAGCAATGGCTACCATAATGTCTCATTTTCTTTACAGTAGCTGTTCATACCATCACCTTTAATAAAATCAGTTCTTGTAAACTCTTTAGGAGTAGTTCTAGGCATGTATAAGCCTATACATGTACATCTGTCCTTTCTGTGTTGGGCATAATATCAAAATAAAACACAATAAAAAGACAAATAATAATAACTGAGAATCCAAAACAATAACAATATAGGCTTTCAGAACACGGTGGGAGGAACATACCAAAGGTTGTTATTTTGTATGATCTTCTTCAGCAGAGTTACTCAGATTACCAGATACAGACATGCAAAATTGGTCTAATCCTATGAATGTTAACTGTTTCGTTCCAAGAACTAATACAATTAGTAGTACAATTAAGTGTTTATATATACACATTTACATATTTTTTCTTTTCCCTTCCTTTTTTCTCCTTTTCCCTGAGTTGTTTTTTTCCTTTTGAGCAGGTTTTGTATCTTATTTACTCTTTCAGTTTCTTACACTAGGGAGACAATATGGTGTTTACACATGTGGGTTCATTTATTTCACTTATAAGTATGGTCTCAAGTCGCATTCATTTACCTATAAAAGCCTCAATGTGATCCTCCTTTATAGCTGAACAGTACTCCATTGTATAGAAATACCACATCTTTTTTATCCATTCTTCCATTGATGGGCATTTTGGTTGTTTCAAAGATTTGGCTATTACAAATTGTGCTGCTATAAACATGGGTGCACATACATCACTGTGGTATGATGTTTTCAATTCTTATGGAAATATGCCCAGAAGTAGAATAGCTGTGTCAAATGGAACTTCCAATGCCAGCTTTGTGATGAACCTCCAGACTGATTTCCACAGTGGTTACACCAGTCTACACTCCCACCAGCAATGAAGAAGAGTTCCCGTTTCACCACAGCCTCTCCAGAATTTGTTATTGGTTGTTTTCTTGATCTTGGCCATTCTTTCTGGAATGAGATGGAATTTCAGTGTTGTTTTATTCTTATTTCTCTAATGACCAATGATGTTTAACATTTTTTCATGTATTTATTTGCCACTTGTATTTCTTCACCTGAGATGTGTGTTTTCATCTCAGATGCCCATTTTTGGACGGGGTCTTTGAATTTTGAGGGCCTGATTTTTTTTAGTTCTTTATATGCTCTAGATAGAAGTCTTTTGTCTGAGGGATAGTTGACTAAGATTTTTTTCCCAATTCATGGGTTTTCTCTTCACTCTGTTGGAGATTTCTTTTGACATGCAAAATGTTTCCAATAAAATGAGATCCCAATTGTTGATTCTGAGAAGTATTTCTCATGCAGTTTGATTTTTGCTAATGAACTCTCTGCCTACCTCTACGTCTTCAAGATTTCCACCTACTTTTTCTTCCAGCAGATTTAGTATTTCTGCTCTAATATTTAGATCTTTGACCCATTCTGACTTTAGTTTAGTTCATGGTGATAGGCTTGGGTCTAGTTAGTTTTTGGCATATGGAAAGCCTGTTTTTCCAGCAACACTTATTAAAGAGGCTAGCTTTCTTCCAGTGAAAATGTTTGGCCCCTTTATCAAAGATAAGGTGGCTAAGTGTGTTTGTAGTTGAGGTCATATCTTCTAATCTATTCAACTGATCTTCAGGTCTGTTTGTACTCCAGTACCATGCTGATTTTATCACAGTAGCTTTGTAGTATAATTTCAAGTCTGGGATTGTGATACCTCCTGCCTTGCCTTTGTTGCCCAGGATTGCCTTTGCTATTCTAGGTCTCTTCTGGTTCCAGATGAATTTTAAGAATGATTTCTCTAGGTCTGAGAGGTATGCTAATGGTACTTTGATGGGAATTGCATTAAATCTGTATAACAATTTTGGGAGAATGGCCATTTTCACAATGTTTGTTCTTCCTATCCATGAGCATGGAATGCCTTTCCATTTTCTGAGATCCTCTTCGATTTCTTTTTTCAGAGTACTGTAATTTTCATTGAATAAATCTTTTATTTCCTTTGTTAGATTGATTCCTAAGTACTTGATTTATTTGGATGTTATTGTAAAGGGTGTGGTTTGTCTTATCTCTCTCTCAGTGATTTTGTTGTTTGTGTATAGGAATGTTATTGATTTTTGAGTGTTGACTGTATCTAGCTACATTACTGGGTTTTGGTTATTACATCTAGAAGTCTTTCAATGGAGTTTTGGGGGTCTTGTATGTAAAGTATCATGTCATATGCAAATAATGATAATTTAACTTCTCCCTTTTCTATCTTTATTACTTTTAGTACTGTCTCTTGTCTAATTGCTCTGGCTAATGTTTCCAGCACTATATTGAATAGGAGTGGTGATAATGGACATCTTTGTCTTGTTCGCGATTTTAGAGTGAAAGCTTTCAGTTCTTGACCATTTAGTGTGATACTGGCTGTTGGTTTATAATAGATAGCTTTTATCAGATTGAGGTAAAGACCATCTATTCCAATTTTCTGTAGGGTTCTTATCATGAATGAGTGTTGGACTTTATCAAAAGCTTTTTCTGCTTCTATTGAAATGATCATGTGATTCTTATCTTTGGCTCTATTGATATGGTGTATTACATTTATTGACTTTTGTATGTTAAACCATTCCTGCATTCCCTGGATGAATTCCACTTGGTCATGGTGTATAACTTTCTTGATGGTTTGATGCATTCTGTTTGCCAGTATTTTACTGAGGATTTTTGCATCGATGTTCATTAGGGAGATTGGCCTGTAGTAATCTCTTTTGGTTGGGGCTTTCTCTCGTTTCGGTATTAGTATAATACTTGCTTCCAGGAATGATTTAGGGAGACTTCCTTCCATTTCAATTTCATTAAAGAGTTTGAGGAGTGTTGGCATTAAGTCTTCCTTGAATTTCCTGTAGAATTCAGCTGTGAATCCATCAGGACCTGGACTTTTCTTGGTTGTTAAGTTTCTAATTACATTTTCAATTTCATTAAGTGAAAATGGGTTATTCAGTAGTTTTACATCTTCTTGGTCCAGTTTTGGTAATTGATATGTTTCTAGAAATCTGTCCATTTCTTCGGTGTTATTGAACCTATGAGAATAAAGATTTTGAAGTAGGTATTGATGATCTCCTATATTTCCACAGCGTCTGTAGTGATTTCACCCTTTTTATTCCTTATTGCATGGGTTTGAGTTTTTTCTTTCCTTTTTTAAATAAGGTTGGCTAGCAGCTTATCAATTTTATTTATTCTTTCAAAGAAACAACTCTTTGATTCATTCTTTGTATTGTTTTCTTAGTATCAATTGTATCAACTTCTGCTCTGATCTTTATAATTTCCTCCCTTCTTTTGGATTTGTACTTGACTTGCTCTTGTTTTTCTAGGTGTTTTTGGTGTAACATCAGATTGTTTATTTGCATTTGTTCCATTTTCCGGATGTGGGAATTCACCGCAATAAATTTCCCTCTGAGGACTGCTTTCATTGCATCCCACAAGTTCTTGCACATTGCATTTGTATTTTCATTTGCTTGTATTAATTAATATCTTGTGTGACCCATTGATTGTTCAGGAGTGTGCTATTTAATTTCCATGTGTCTGTGGAGTTTTTGTGGTTTCTTTTGTCATTAATTTCCAGTTTCATGGCACTATGTTCAGATAATATGCATGGGATAATTTCAATTCTTTTGCATTTACTTAAGCATGTTCTATGGGCTAGTATATGGTCAATTTTAGATAATGTCCCATGTGAAATTAAGAAAAATGTATAGCTGATGTTGTTGGGTGGAAAGCTCTGTACATGTCTACCATGTTGTCGCATGTGAAGCGAAGAAGAATGTATATCTTTTGTTGTAAGATGGAATACTCTGTACACGTCTAAAATTCCAGTTGTTCACAAGTTTGCTTTAGTTCTGTTATTTCTTTTTATTTTTCTTTAAAGAATACAATGAAACAAAACAAAACAGAGTAGAGTCAATCACTACAGAACAATGAGCATGGTACATGACTTCTAAACAAGGTAAAAAGCAATCAATAATGGCTACCATAATGCCTCTTGTTACCTGCAATATATATTTATTAGGGATAAACAAAATCAAACAAAATAGAACAAAATAAAACCAGTAAAAAAAAACAAAGCAGAACAATGTAAGCAATAAGACCTTCAAGATACTAGTAAAACAGCAGTGGCTACCATAATGCTTCTTGATATCTTCAGAATAGATGCCTACACCTTCAGACATATTACAATCAAACAACACAGCATAGAGTAAAATCAGTCAAAACAAAACAATGAAAGCAGTGCAGGATTTCTGAACAAGATAATTGGATATCCTTGATGGCTGCAATTATATATTTTGTTATCTTTAAAATAGCTGTCCATTGGGCTGGGGATTTAGCTCAGTGGCTTAAGTGTCTGCCTGGAAAGCATAAGGTCGTGAGTTCAATTCCCAGTGCCAAAAACACAAAACAAAACAAAACAAAACAAAGCTGTCCATGCCATCAAGTATAATAAAATCAGACAAAACAGAATGAAACAAAACTAATCAGAGTGATGAAGACAATATGAGCTTCAAATCATGATAATAGATTAACAGTTGTCACTTCCTTCCCTTTTTAGATAATTCCTCCCCTTTGACTTTCCCAATATGTATTGTGCATTTTTGATCCCACTAACTCCTTTAGTTTGTTATACCAGAGAGACAACACAAAATTCACCCATGTGACTCTGAACCATTTCATCCATGAACATGATTGCCAGTTGCCTCTATCTACCTACAAGAGCCTTGAGGTTATCTTCCTTTATAGCTGAGTAGGTTTCCATCACATAAAATACCATGTCTTTCTTATCCATTCTGCAATTAATGGGCAGGCTACCCCTACTTTTTTTCTGCCTCCCTGTCACGTAGGGGATTGTTTTCTCTCTTTTGACTTTCAGTCCATGAATTTTCTTTCTAGTTAAATGTATTTATTATATAGAGCATAATGATGGATCCTGTCACCTGATCCACTCTGCCTGTTTTTCTTTCTATTGGTGAATTGAGGCCCTCTTGCACTACATTGTCTC
>RJWT010006281.1:0-29437 GCA_004365215.1 Cuniculus paca
TCCTGGGCAGCATAAAGTGGATGAAAATGGTGGGGAGAGGACAACCCCAAAAGCTACATCTGCAGAGAATAGCCACTATTTGAACTTCCAGAATCACCGTATCATGAATTGAATATCTGTGCCACTCCCTATATCATATCTTGTAATCCTAGTACCTCACGTGATAGTATTAGAAGATGAGAACCTTAGGAGGTATTTAGGTTTAAAAGGTGGACCCATGGTGAATGGGATTAGTGCTCCTAATAAAGAGACTTTAGAGTACTTTGTTATGCCTTCTACCACATGAGTTCGAAGTGAGAAGGTAGATGTCTATGAAGAAAAGTAGGTTCTCACCTGGCACTGAATCTTCTATGGACAATTATTTTTGGCTTTTTGTTTTTGTTCTTTGTCTTTTTGAGACAGGGTCTTCCTGTGCTTACTATGCTCACAGGCTGGCCTTGAGCTCACTTTTTAGCCCAGGCTGGTCTCAAACTTGCAATGATCCTCCTGCCTCAGTTTCCCAAGTGCTGGGATTACAGGCATGTGTCACTATTCCTGGCTGGAAAGTTGTTTTTTGACAAGGATTTTAAGACCATTTAATGAAGAAGTAATAACATTTTCACCAAATAGTGCAGGACAACATCATACTCACCCAAAAGAATCATTTAAACCTCTGTCTCACTACATAGACAAAAATTACCACCACATTCCTTTTCAAGTATAGGTCCTCAAACTATAAAACTCCTAGAAGAAAACATAGGAGTAGATCTTTGCAACCCTGGATTAGTCAGTGTTCTCTTGGATATGACACTGAAAACACAAGTGACAAAATAAAAAAAATAAGGACATTGGATTTTTTCAAAATTTAAAACTTTTGAACTTTATTTTTTTTATTTTAAAGAGAACAAAACAAAACAGTAAAACACAACAAAGCAAATCAGAACAGAACAATGCAAGCAATACAGGACTTCAAAATGAGACAACAGGAAATCAACAGTGGCTACCATAATGTCTCTTGTTTTCTTTGAAATGGTTGTTCATACCTTCACACACACTAAATTCAAATGCAACAAAATATATAAAACCAATCAAAACAAAAGAATGAAAACATTACAGGCTTTCAAACCAGACAATAAGGAATCAACAATGGCTACCATAATGTCTCTTGTTTTCTTCAAAATAGCTGTCCATACCTTCTCACATATTGCAATCAAATAATAGAAAACTCATTAAAACCAATCAAGTCAAAGAAAAAAAGCATTATTGGACTTCAAACCATGCTGATAAGAAATCAGCAATGGCTACCATAATGTCTCATTTTCTTTAAAGTAGTTGTTCATACCATCACACTTAATAAAATCAGTTCTTGTAAACTCTTTAGGAGTAGTTTTAGGCATGTATAAAAAACTTTTGAACTTTAAAGGCATTATTAGTAGTGAAAAGACAATTCATGAATTGTCTGAAAATATTTGCAAAGTATGTACAATAAAACCTTCTTTGTGAGCATAATTCTTTCAGGCAACAAGCTTATAATTCAAACCACTCATACCAAAGCTAATCTCTCCATTAGAAATAATGTAAACTCTGATGATTTGTTCCACAACTGAAAAATATTCATATAAAATCAATACAAAATTGTAATGCAATGCAAAATAATAAAAAAACAGAAAACATAAAGAAAAAGAAAAAAGTTAAACTGCACTTAACTTTGAAAAAATTTCAAGCTGGTATGAGGGAGACAACAGAGAGGAGGGTTACTATACAGGATGACTTTCACATACCTCTAATATTGCGAGACACGGCTCATTTACAAGTTAAAATCGTTTAGAAATGTCTGCTCATCTTGCAGAACACTCACAGAACAAGTTACTTGGAAAGGAAGGTTTTAGTGTATCTTATGAGATTTGTATTCTGAAGGTGTACACGATACTCTCAATGTATAAAAGACATATGGCCATTAATCAGTCTCAAAATGCTCCCCCTCAAACTCATTTATTCTATTTTTCTTACCAGTTATCACTTTCTGGAAGTCCTCCTTTGTCATTCTTTATTTGCGCTGTTGTGTCTGCCTCATCATGCAGAATCAATTGAAAAGTTTTACCTTTTATGGTCATTTTGACTTTGGGGAAGACCCAGAAGTCACATGGCATCTGGTCGGGTGAATGAGGTGGATAAGGACACACTGTAATGCTTTTACAAGTCTGTCTTTCCAATGGAAGGCACTTGACAATGGCGTTCACTGGTATTTTTTAATCATACTCTATAAAGACTTTCACAAAAGAAGACTTCCAAAATACCTTCAGAAAATGGCAAGAACAATGGGATATATGTGTTTGAAGAGATGGGGATTAATGGTAGTGTGTCTTTTACTGTAATAACCATATTTAGATTAAGTGTTCACTGTATATATTGATCATACCTCATAAAGTCAAATAATCCCATTGTAAAACATATCTCCAAAGAAGACACAAAAAAAGGAGATGAGGATGTGAAAAGATGTTCAATACTATTAATTATTAGGAAAATACAAACTCACAATGAGATCCTACTTCACACCTACTAGAATGGGTAGAATCCAGAAGTCAGACAATAAAAAGTGTTTGGAAAGATGTGGAGAAATTGGAACCTTTATGCATTACTAGAGAATGTAGTATATTAAAGTCACCATGGAAAACAGTCTGGGAATTTCTCAAAATGTTAAGCATAGATCCTCATATTGCCCAGAAGTTTCACTCATAAGCATGTACCCAAGAGAATTAAAAATATATATTCACTCAGAAATTTGCACGTAGACATTCATAGCATCATAGTCACAAAAGTCAAAAGGTAGCAACAACACAATGTCTGGCAACTGATGGATAGGAGAACAAAACAAAGAACATCCACATGAATATTATTCATCAGTGAAAAAGGAATAAAATACTGACAGGTCCCATAATATAGATGAACCTTGAAAACTATGTTTAGTGAAAGAAGTTGGTCATAAAATCCAGTTAAATTTATACACAGTGTCCAAAACAAACAAGTTCAAAGAGACAGAGGGTAGATGAGTCATTCCCAAGAGCAGGAAGAGAGTGTCTGCTAAAAGGTATAGTTTCCCTTTGGGGTGATAAACACGTTCTGAAACTAAAGTTTTGACTTTATGACTCTGATTATATTAAAGATGACAGCTTTATAGTTTAGAAGAGTCAATTTTATGATACGTGAATTATACGTATTTATACATGTTATAAAAAGAGAAGTATGCTTAAAATAAAGTTTAAAAAGGTAGATTGACAGGCTTCTATGCATTTTTACATTACTTACAAGAAAAGATGAATCTATCTGTAGAAAGATTTTCCTGTTACTTTTTCGAAATTTCAAATGTGTAAATTTCAGGTTTCCTTGTGGTTCAACTTGCTCTTCTGCACTTGAATATAAAGTTGCCTGCCAACTACCGTATTCCAGGAACTGCCGGAGCTATTTCTCACACTTCAAGTGAGGCAACTCTCACTTTCTGAGAAGGTGACCATGTGCAGAGCTGAGAGGTAAATGTGAATTCTACCAAAAGTAATGTCCTCTTTGTAGTGCCTAGAGCGCAGACAGATTTGAAAATGAAAAATTTCTTCACAGAGTTATAGCCATCGGTCTTTCATTCTTTCAATCCACAAATGCTTATCAAGCACCGACATGTGCAAGGCAGTTTCTTAGGAGCTGGGGATGAAAATTCTGAACAAGGCAAAATTATTGCCCAATGAAATAGAGAACAAACAATAAAGAAATAAATATTTCATGTAGAGTCAGATAATGCTAAGTTTTATAAAGAGAGTTAAAGCAGAGAAAGGGAAGAAAGTCCTGGAAGCTGATATATTACCTTAAGTGTAAAGAAGCTTTTTAATGAGTTTCTATTTAAGGAGAGGCTTAATGATGAATTATTTGTCTAAGGAAAGTAGCAAGTGCAAAGATTCTGAAGCAGAAGGGTGCTGGACATGTCTGTAGTCCGCAGAGAACTGCCCAGAAATACAAACAGTAAAGAGATGAAACCAAGACCAGAGAGGAACCAGGAGCCAGATTCATGCAAAGCCTTGTAAAATCTTTAAGTTTTATTTTAACATCAATTGTGAAATTAAAAGACAGATTTTTTTGGCAGTTCCAATGAAGTTCAACGTTAGAATATGCACTATCCCAAATTTCTGCTAAAGTCTGATTTTCCATTTCTGCAGCACTTGCATGTATTCCAAGAAAGGCACAAAAATTTGAAATGCCAAATGATGTTTTCCAGATTGCAACATAACTTAAATCTTCTACAATCTTCCCTAAGATATCTTTTGTGGTATAAAAGAGTACTTGTAGACCTGGAGCAAGTAGGATCTGTGGACTGGGTCTGCAGAACCATGACTAGTGCTGTCCACTGGGGATTTTCAAGGTACATGAAACAATTCAGTTGTGTTTGCTTGATACTGAAATAATTGCTTAATCAAGAAAATAGACAAACCCACCTAGCAAAACATGTTGATGTATCAGTGCTTTTCTTGTGTTAGCTGGTTGTTATGCTGTTTTTGCTACAAGCCTAAATTTCTGGACATAAGGAATTTAATCAATAATTTTTCAGCTAAAAGCACTGTGCTCCCCGTGAAGTACAGAACCAGACTCTGGATGAAAAGCTGTTTTCTCCCTGATTTGAACAAAAAATAGTAACCCATATGGAAAGACCTCACAGACAAGATTTGTTTTCATTCTACAACACCTCAAAGAAGGGAATTTCTAACAGCACTGATGTTCCCAGTTCCTCTGTGCTCTATTGAGAGATGGGAATTTTATGAAAGATTTTGGGAGGAATGGAGGAGAGAGTGGGAGGCAAAAGTGTTATTTTACATGGAAAATAGCATTGAAAAAACCCTCCCCTCTATGTCGTCATTATTCAGAGCTGTTTGTTCTGAGCCGTCTCTTTTGAAGTTGTTAAGTGTTTTCTCTATTGTCCTGCCCACTTAAAGATTTTACTACAGGACAGAGAACTACCTGGCAGGTAGTAGATAAAAAGTTTTTTTTTCTCCAAGGATATGCAGCCAAGGAATAAGCAGGGCATGAATTTACCTGTGCTAGGAAGAGTTTAAGTAAAATACCCTGAAAGAAAGAATGTAATGGGCAGACTGTACAGGTGAGCAGTAGGGGATGGAATGAGTTTCTGGGTTGAGAGCAAACTGGCAAAGCATCATGCACAGAGAGGTTACCAGTAAAGGATGATAATCTCAGAGGAGGTATCAGTTTCTGGGAAAATTCCAGATTTGTAATTTCTAGAAATGTGAAGAGAGGTTAAAAAAGGAATTCTCAAAATGGAATATGTCAACAGAGATCTAGATAAGTGAAGAAAGGGCATGTAGGACTTCGATCCTTGGGTCCAATCATAAGGAAAGGGGGCTGAGAGTGATGGACACAGCTTGCAAAAATGAGGCAGAATTTTCTAGGGTCAGAGGGTAGATCAGTTACTGTATGAGAGGTTCAACTCAGATGGGAGCCATGCTGCAGGTTCTAGGCAGAAGTTGATGTCCTTTGGTCAAGCATGTAAAAGCATGACTTTTTTGGAGATCCCATCAGATAAGTGCAAAGGAGAAATCCCTGTACATGCACCAAAAGTTATGCTGCCCTGTGTAAGCCAGCAATACCCGGCACTGCCCAAGCTGGAAATCTTCCACTCTGTGACCTATTTCATCAGCCTCGATCTTTCCTATTCAACAGTAATTTAATCTGAGGAATTGAACTCTGTGAACCTGTTACCTACCCCACCTAAATTATAAGAATTTCTACCTGAGAACTTTGGGAATGATGGTTTAATTCACTGGGTAGCATAATTGCACTGGTTGGAATTTTATGAGTCAGTGGGCCAGAGGAATGAAGAAAGAGGCAGTTTGAGAGATTATAGTACCATTTGTTTGTTAAATGTACACTGGAAAAATGAAAACAGAATATCCTAAGCATCTCAACCTCATCCTGGCAGACCATCTCCTCTTAGGCCTATGCATCATGATCTTGCTCTGTATAGGCTTTCCATTTCATGCCTGGAAAACAAAAGACATAGAATTTTGCATTCTATGTTTTTCTCTACAAATATAGTGTATGCTTCATTTTTGAATTCCAAAAGCACATCTACACTATCCATTAGTATTTACAGTTTTGACATTTTGGCAAAGAATTTTGACTCTGCCCAGGTGAGAAGCAATAAAACTTCCTTGTGTGACAAACTGCTTTAGTATTGAGGGGTCACTGCCAGAGTGTGAGTACAACGAAAAATCAGTCAAGGAGAAAACTAGCCAGTCCAGAGTGTATCTTACTGGTTATGCTTGAATGAAAACTTAACTTATTCTCTAAAAATTAAGAGCCCATTTCTTATCTATGGACTGAAAGTAAATATTTAGAGTTCTTAACTTTTCCATCAAATTAATAAAAGATCAGATGTGTACTTTTAACAAATCAATACTTTACAAATATACTTATTGAAAACTTATTAGGCTCAGTGGGGGATACAAAGATGTGTAGCCTATCTTTACCTCTAGGGACTTCCAGTTTTCAGGTAGAGTAGATATTCAACACATCAAGGAAACATAGGGTTATTGCCTACTACCCAAAAAATAGCCAAAAGATTGCATTTGAAATTATTTTAGACAAAAATCATTGTGTTTGAAGTAAGAAGGAAGGAGTTCATTGAAAAGGATGATTTAAAGGGTGATAGGATCTTTAGGAACACATTTTAAAGGATGGCAGGATTTTGAAAGAAAAATTGATGAGCAGAGTCCAGTCCTTGAACATATGGCCTGTGAAATTCAGGAACTGCTGGTTCAGGTCCCATCTGAGGATGTTATCTGTGGTTTCTCCCATCTCCAATTTCTTTCCAAACTCTTAGTATTGGATAACTCAGCAAATACAGTCCAATTTTCTTTTAGGAATCTTACCCCAGATGCTTCATAAGTAGAAGAAACCATTCAAATTCTGTGCAGAACCTGTTAATTCTAAGACATAAACAGCACATGGGAGTTGACAGTTGCCTCTCACCAGATACCTGGCAAGCAATGGGCTCAGACCCTTTGCCATGAGATCCTGTGGGGAGTGCAGATGGTAGCTTTCCAGCCTGTGGACTGAGCTTACTGGGACACAGATGGGTGTCCCCATACTGACTCTCCGGTGTCTAGGATGGCATACAGTTCTCAAAAGGGCCCCTGGAATGTTAATTAAAAAGAAAACATAAATGAAATGCATCTTTTATGCTATTAGTAATCCTAACATTTTCAGCTAATTCTCAATGAACAAACCAACAGGTCCCACCAAAATTTACATTAAACAATCACTTGAGAGCAAGTGCTGAGAATGGAAGATAGGTAGCATTTAAGGCCAGAGGATGGAGTCATTAGGAAATCCATGTTAATGCCCTGAAGTCATTTCCACGTCTGTCCTTGTGCCTTCCAGTTTGTGTGATAGTCCCTAAAATTTATATCCTTTTCCGTCCAGGCTTAATGAGTCAACACACAATTTTCTAACTGGACTGTATCCCAGTTTCCTCTCTAAATGTAGAAGATCACATCTCTCATAATGGCACAGATTTGCCCTGTCCCTGCCATCTGCCAAACTCATTTTTCACATTATTCATTACTTTACTCGTTGCTCATTCCTGAGGTGTTGCTGGTAATAATAAACGGCATTTTACCTGACCAATTTTAAGTATGCCCGAGTCAGTCCTTTTAAACTAAGCACACAAAGTCATTTGCTACCCTTTCTCCTTACACTAATAAAATATTAACAGGCTGAATTATGCTGTCTTGCAGATGAGACCCTCAACCTTTGCACTTGTCCACTGTGAAGCAAACATAATTGTCATATTAGCCATGGCCCATGCTGAGTGATTTTTAGCTAGTGCTGCTCTCTTTTCTTGTCTCTCAGGTCCTTTTACATGCAGAAACAGGTAAGGGCTGTAATCTTGCCATTGTCATACAGATATGTTGTGCTTGTCTTACTCCACTAGTCAGAACCCTCTCCCACTTTGGGGAGAACTGATCTCCTGAAATTAGCATTCTTCACCTTTCAGTCTCTACCTGTGACCAAGTATTTCATGCTTTTTCCTATCATGGTTTGGGCAACTCACAATATTTCCATTGATAGCACCAAACATGTTTACTATAGATTATCTTACATTGTTTTGTTATCTACCTCTACTGGAAATTTCCACTTCGTCACTTTTAAGTCATGTAACTGAACTATTCAGTCCACAGTGTTTCTGTCAAGAGCCCACAGGATTCCTTAAGCAGATTAAGGAAAAGAGAGGGGTCAAATTTCCCCACGGCAAATTCATAATTTAAACTGAAGATTTAATTTCCTTCTCATGATCAGTTGACCTTGAGGCAGCCTTTTCCAGGAGGAGCTCAGTGTCAAGTTCTGTACACTCTGGCTTACATCAGCTCTTTACTGTGCTCCTGAGAGACAAAGTAGCACCAAGTCACGGTGTCCCAAGAAAGCCTTCAGGTTAAAACAACTGCTCATGTGGCTAAGTTTGAATGCCAGAAAGTATAGCTTTATCTAGTTTCATAATCTTGAAATATATTTTATCTACTTGACTTTGATTTATATGTATAGAGGGGGAAAATAAACATGCCTAAAGAATGCAATAATGACAATTTTGGCAACTCTAAGAAATCATCCTGAGTTAATTGATTTTGGGGAACAAAAGCTTGATTTATTTTAAAAAATATCTATCTACATCCCACACAGATCCAGGTACAAGCTTTGTTCTTTATGAAATATACAAAAAAACATCTTGAATACAAGGACCAAAGATCTCACACTGCCCTTAGAAGATTATAAACATAAAATTTACTTATACAAGTTGAGTACCACTTTGAGAATATGCACACACACACATGCATAGGAATACATATGCAAGTATACAAACATGTATACATATAAATATATACACACAAACACATACACACGTGTACATATGTGTGTAACTTTTGGAAAAATATCAAACCCACCTTGGTTTTCAGGGTTAGCACCTGTACTGACCCTTCACTGTTGGCTTTCCAGATTCATCACTTGCCCTTCCCCTTGCGTCTGGCACCTGCCACAAAGAAGTGTTTTGCTTGGATCCTTTATCCTTTGGTTTGGCCAACATGAAGCACCAGGAGGAAATCACAGCTTGGGAAGGGAGAAAGTATCTATTCCTTGAGTTCCCTTCTGCTGGATCAAAGATAAGTAATGACTCTGTATTAGTTTTCCATTTCTAGAACAGAATACTTGATGCACACAATTTAAAGAAGAAAAAGTTGGTTTTCAGAGGTCTTTGTCCGTGGTCAGCTGGTTCTAGGCAGAAACATCGTGGTGAAAGGGCATAGTAGAGGGGAAACTGGTCACTTCATGGCAGCCAGGAAACAGAGAAAGCAGGAAGAAAGCCAGAATGAAAGGAAGGGGCTGGGCTCAAGAACCTACATTTTCAGATTATGTAACCTACTTCCTCCAACTATGCCCCAACTTCTTCCAGCACAGTCAGCTATGAGGTTAGTGCTCTCTTGAGCCAATAACTTTCGGAAAGCTGTATCTCTGATCATCTGGGACTTTGGGAGATATTTTAGATGTAAACTATAATAGGTTCCATCCCATGACCTAGGCCACAATCTATGTTGAGTGATCTCCTAAACCTGTTCTGTATTTTAGCACCATTGGGCCTACCTGTAGTAACAGCTTCCTACTTGATTTTTTTGGTTGGTTTTTAGCTCTTTTGTGAGACATCATCCCCACTTGATTTTTAGAAATTCTACCTGTGCCTCCATAAACTATATTGTTGTTGAGCTCTCCTCATTCTCCCTGTCTATGACACCTCCTTCATATTAGACACTAAGGGATCAACACCTACCTCTTCTCCATAACTAGGGGAACAAAATTATTGCCAAAAGGAACTGCACTTTTGCCTTGAGCCTGAGATCAAACCCTTATCCTGTTTCTTTATTTGCAGTAATCTGATTCCTTTTCACATAGTAACCTAAGTAGCTTCAGACCCTCTAGAACTAGGGAAACAGGGTGAGTGGAACAGCCTATGAGTTTCACCTATGGGGAATTAGTAACAGTTCTCAACTAGATCTAGAGGCCAGAAGCAACATGCTAATCATTATCAATGCTTTCAGATTTTGAAATTATTCTAAATCACTACTGTCATGATGCCAGAATGGCAAAAACAAAGAAATTGGAATTGAAAAGCCTTGTTTCCCACTGGTGTCTCTTTTCTCAAATCATTACTCCACTGAGCAATGCCAACTCCATCTTGATTTGCCTGTTATTGAGCAGTAAACAACTCACTATGTCAAAAGACAGTGAACACGCCAAACCTAACACCTACAGATGGACTCAACTCATTCATGGCAGAGATGGTAGAAGTAAGGACTATACCACTCTAATGGTATAAAAGGAGGCACTTCAGGATGTCAAGTCCACAGACCACCAAGCCACACTGACTGCTGCCCACTAGCCACACTGCAGGAGGCTCACTCAAATTCATTTGGCATGTTGAATGCCTGGCACGCTTTCTGACCACTGAGTGTGACTCTCCTGAGTTCAACCTGGCTGCTGCCCTCAGTAATGCACTCCCTCATGGTCCTTTGGATTTAATTTGCTAAGGTATTGAACTTTGTGGGAAACCTTTGATTGTTGTGTCTTAGTAGGTATTCAATAAACTGTATGATTCATAATGTGATCTGAGTGCGTGAGTGAGTGTGTGTGTCTGTTTGATCCCTTCTGGGTTGCTTAAGACAGTCACTAATTCATCCCTTGATCCCTTCTGGGTTGCTTGATCCCTTGATTCCTTCTCGGATCCTTTCTGGGTTGCTTGTGACAATCACTAATTACTTGAGTCCATTTCTTTACTGTCCTCTGGCCACCACTATTTTATCAATAAAAAGGCTACTTTCATGCATTTGTGGAGTGAGCAGGTGATAAACTTATCTTTTTCCTATAGTTTCTTCTTCACCATATCTCATGATTCCACCCTTTTCCATGGTCCAGTGAGAGTATATCTATACTAATATCCCAACACTTTAACTTTCAAGTAAGATTTTTGCAATCTGTAACTAAAATACAGTTGAGAAAAGAGATGGATGGCTCTAAACAACCTGTGTTTTGAGCATTAAAACCTGTATCCATAAAGGATTCCAAAAATTAAATTGCAGCCATAACACTGTCTATGTGGGCTTCTCAAACAAGTTCTCCTAGTCACCAAATCAGTTGCAGGGTGGCGGGGATTAGAAACCTAAAAAAAGTTAGGATGTCAGATAGCAGAAGTTGGTGAACCATACTTTTTTCTCAAAGATGGAGAACCCAGGCTACCACAACAAGGGGATGGGGGTGGATAGCACTGGGATCCCTAGGTTGGGGCCCAGACACACACTTCCAAGTTTCCCTACAGGGATGCAAAAGATAAGACAAATATTAAAAATGCCCTTTAGAGAATTGCAGACCATGATAAAGTGAATGAGCTTAAAAATAGTCCACATTTAGGAAGAAGGATATAATTGCAAATAGCAGAATGTGTAAACAAATATTTGATAGCATAAAGGATGTACCAACTCAAGACCACAATTGACTACATATATTTTAGTGGCTACTATTGGGTATTGACTCATAATGGCCAATAACCAAATGCTGCACCATACCCCTTCCCACTTCTCTTAATAGTATGTAACCATGCCATTTTCACTCTCCAAAGCTTATTACAAGCCTGGCGTGGTGCGAAGGTGTCTAAATGGACTACTAACTGAATTTGTTAAGATTGCTCTTCTACTAGTTAAAATAATGTGCTAAAGAATGTATGTTATATAAAGTGATTAATGTTATCTGTCTATCGAACTTGTGGGTTATGAAATTAATGACAATAATATGAAAAATAAATGAGATATTGCATATGAGATAATAATTTGAAAACTTTAAGCATTATTTACAGATATTATGATGAAAAGTTAAAACCATAAATGGCTGACTTGAGTAGACTTTTTAAAATTATTCATATGTATTAGCATAATTTGTTACTTACATATCTCTATGCATTCCACTTTTTTAAGTATCCATCCTACTTCTCTAGCCACATTGTTCCAGGATGGATGACCTCAAATGTGTCTTGGTGATAGGTTGAGGCCAATGATAGAGGTTCTTTTCTTTTCCAAAGATTGATTCCTTTGTAGGCCAATAATGATGTGAGCATAAGTCCATTGCTGGACTTTTGAGGAAAGTTTCCCTTACTAATAATAAGACTTAGGAGAGTCCTTTTTTTGTCTCTGAATTTTGCCACATAAATATAATTTCCATTAAGAGCTGAGAAAGAATGTCAGTATATGAAGATGGACAGTCTTGATAGTCTGATCTACTCAGTATTGGCAGGAACTATCTGCATAATTTGTGTTGAATTGATATATTCATTGTTTTTAAAGCAAGCTGAGTGGGGAATTTTCTGTTAGATGCAGCTGAAATCATTCCAAATTTTACTGTTAATAGTATATTTTTAATGGAAAACAGTTTCTTTTGAGTAAAATCTGTTTTGAACTAAGCCATTTCATAGTCTGGCCAATGATGCAAGGACCATGCTGGCCAGAAACAAGAAATTTCTGTGAAGAACTTTAGCACATCTTCCTTCAAAGATAATTAGTGGTTATGCATTAGAGGAAGACATTAAAATAAATCAACATCCCAAAGTTTACCTAATTTTCTTACTCAATTTTACCCCTTAGAATTCTGTGAAAATTTTTCTAATATGCTTAAAGAAGGTAGTCTCACCCTCAGATGCAGACAGGAAAATCTGAAAGCAATTAAACCTATTTCTTCCCTTTAAAAAATTTAGGCTGGAGGGAAGTTAGCCAATGGAGGGAAACATTTTAGAAAGCACACTGTTTTAAACCAAATACCACTGTTAATGATTTTCTATCATCATTGTATCCTACACTTCTACATTAATTGCCATTCTCCGACCTATTGGTCAAATGATATTTTTCAATTAAGAAAAATTATGCCTCTGTCATGTACTAATAAAGCATGGCACTGTATTCTCTAACTCACAACTAACAATTCCAGCTGAGCTGTCAGAAAAAAGTGCTGTCAAAATTAACTGTGCCTATAAAGTCATATTCATAAGTATTGCTTTATTTTAGGTAATATTCTATAAGAAAATGAGAAAGTAAATGGCAAAAGTGCAAATGGATAGCACAGTTGAACTGTTCTCTAACATCCGACCAAATTATAAAATAAGACTGGATACCTTAAAGTAATCTGACAGGTGGAGAACCTTGCTAATTCACATTCAATCACTGAAAACTGAAAATGACTTTGGCTATATGACAGACAATGAATGAAATAGAGACCTCCTGAAATCAACTTGTGGGTGAGTAATCCTTTTCGACAGAGCCAGTGAAATTCTCTTGGCCAAAAGATGTCCACTTAAAATATTTTCAATTTGCGTTCATTCAAGGGTGCTTTCTAATTTGAGATTTCACCATCCAGAACAAGCTAGTTAAGCCAATTGTAGCTTGAAGACTTCACAAGAAATTAAACTGGAATAGTTCCTATTCTTCCTACATTGGAAAAATCCCAGAAATGTTCTGAAAACATGAAGTCTAATACAAGATAGAGCACTGATAGCAACTGCATCTGTCAATGAACACAGAAACAGAGTCAATAAAACATGACTGGTAAAAATAGAATGATGATTTTAATGGGTTTTTTTTCTGAATCACTGATGATGTGCATTCCCTCTCTTGATACTTTCCATCTGTATTTTTCAATCAAACCTTATATATTTCTCTACATTTATATGTGTATGACAAACCTTTTTTTCAATGAATTAAGAGAAACTAGTATAACTATCTTAACTATCTAGTACATTTTTTTCCTTTTCCCTTCATTCTTTTCCCTTTTCCCCCAAACTAGTTCCGCTTCCCTTTTTAACAGTTTTTTTTTACATTTCACAATATCTATTATACATTTTGGACCTTATTTACTCTTTAATTTCCTCACACCAAGGAGACAATACGATGTTTACAAATGTTTTTGATTTATTTCACTTATGAGTATGATGGATACATCTTGTGTGTCTTTAGGGTCTCTGTAATTTATCAGTTTAACTGTCATCAGGGTTAGATTTATAAACTTAATCTCAATTTTTCTTCTTAAAAATCTTCAGTGGTTCCCAACTGAATGTTTCTTCATGAAGCATTCAAAGCATTCAAAGCCCTTTATTATTTAATCCCAAGTAATTTCCCAGTAGCAGTTTCATTTTAGGTGCCTATAGTCTATGCTTAGGCCAAGACTTCTTATGTTAGAATAGTCTAAAATGCTTGTTTTTGACTCCACTTCACCCTACTGATCAAACTCCCCAGAGAAGCCTCCATCGAACCAACACTTAACAAACCCTGGTCAACTTTCAGACAGGCAAATGTAGTAGTCACATTAGATAATTCCCTTTCTCCCAACTCTCTACTCTTCATTTTTCCTTGATTGTATGCATTTGTTCTGACTGCTGCAATAAAACAAATCTTTAGCCTTAGTAATGTTTTCTTTTCTTTTCTTTTTCATCTTTTAGGACAAATGCTATGCTAGCACTGGTAGTGTTTTAACAACAGAAATTTATTGCTTGCAGTTCTGGAGGCTAGACATTCCAAGATTAAAGTGTCAATAGATTTGGTGTCTGGTGAGAACCTTTCTTCATAGACAGCAACTCCTATGTGTCCTCACATGGTGAAAGGGGCAAACTATATCTCTTGGACTGCTTTCATAAGGGTACTACTCCTATTTACAAGTGTAAAATACTAATGACCTAATCACTTCTTAAAGGTTTCACTTGTTGATATTATTAAACTAAGGATTAAGTTCAAACATGTGAGTTTTGGGAGAACATAGTCAGATAATAGCCATGATCAAACTTTCTTTTTACTTAGAATGCCTTGCTACCTCCCTGGATGATATTTAATATATGTTTTCTTACATTTTCCTGACTTTAACTTACGATACTACTTAGAGGCAGTCATTATTTCTTTCTCTGTAAACTCTTTAAAGACAGAACTCATGTAATGGCTTGTATCTAAATGTCCCCTAAAATCCTCAAGCAGTCACAGAGAGGGTTTTACAGAGATGGCTGAATATAGAGTTTATGATGGTGGGTTTAAAGGTAAGATGGTGGGATTGATTCATGGTGTGATGCTAGGATTAAGGGGGCTCCATCCTATGTCTGAGTGTTACAATGGGTAGCTTGGATAGAGTGTAAGGGAAAGAAAGTGGACTGCTGTTATTTGCTGCTTTGCTGCTTTTGCTGCCTTCTGCTTGCCATGGACTATTTCTCTTCTGTGATGCCCTCTGCCATGGCGCCCTGCCTGAGAGCCAGCCAATTATGGTCTGAAACCTTAACAAACTGAGCCAAAATAAACCTTTCTTCCCTCAACCCTAGGTGCCAGGTATATTGCATTAGCAATAAGAAAAGTAACCAAGACAATTCGTATCTTATTTATGTGTATATTTTCACCCCTTGTCATGTTCTCTTGTACTTAAGATGCCCTCAATTAAAGTTTTTTCAGTTGAAATTTGGAAGTCATCTAAGCTAGTTGAAAACTAAGATACTGTCAAGTCATAGGTGAAAATGAAGTTAATTCACCCTGAGAATGTGTGCCAAGATTTCATTGGTTTACTTTTATTGTATTTGTAAGGCTAGGAAACAGAGAAGTATAAGGTTGTAATGAGCAACACTTTTTCTTTAGGAAATGAACATGGATATAAGTATTCTTTACACTTCAGAAAATGGAAAGCAGATTGGACATAACAGTGTCATATTTTCTCTTTTAATACTTTGAATCTTGATATGCAATCCTAAGCATTCTTTGACAGAAGATGTGTACCTTATAAATCTGTTAAAGAGTACTTTTCAGCAAATTTGCAATGAGTTGGACTTTGAAAAATAAGAAGAACTTCAATAGAAAGAAATCATTATTATGTGATTTAGATAAAGGAAAAAAATGCAAAAGTAACAGGTGAGTTAATGCTACACTTAAAGGAACAATTTAGGTATGACCTGTCTGATAAATAACTATAGTCATTTTTTATCAAGAGATCGTCTGGCTTATTTATGCTTTGTCACTGTGGTTGAGGCTGTGTTACCTTTGAGATGAAATGGGCTCTTGCTTCTTAGGGAACCAAAAGAGCTAGCATTATGCTGACAAAATGAGTTTCTCTCCTGGGTCTGGAGTTGGGGGTGGGGTTGATTATAGAATTTGAAGAAGAAAATAATAACAGCAAAAATATTTTCTGCTTTTTGAGGGAGATTATCTGTGCCTGGTATTCTACCAGAAGTAAGTTCCCTTTCTATTTGATCATATCCACAAACAACAGAGGGTTTTGCACAATCTCCTTGAAATAATTTTTAAAGAGAAAAAAAAGTAGGGGTAGCAAATGTAAGAGCAAAAGAATTTCTCTAACAAAGACACAGGCAGCATAAAAAAGAGGATTGATATCAATTAGTATCATTATATTAAAAATCAGCATATGCTGTAGAGGAAAGAATTCTATGGTTAGTAAAGAAATAATTATTGAGATTTCTTAAAGCATTTTCTGTGGCTTCCTATATCGTGTCTTATTTTTCTTTTACAAGTTGTACCTATTTGTTTAGTAAGAAAAAACAAAATAAACATTTGTGTTAACATAAAAAGAGTGTTATTTTACTCTATCTTTTCACTATCTTTTCATAGTGGCTATCTTCCAACACACTGATAGTTGATTCTTAAAAACAGCCAGGCCTGTCTGATAAATAGATATTTGTTTTCTAATCATTTGTATTTTATTGTTCTTTCCTAAAACCTTAAAAATCTGGTAACTGTCTGCCTATTTTTTACATTTAAGAAATTAGTTCATTATTTAAATTAGGAATTAGTATTATGATTTCCAAAAATATTAGAGGACAAAAAACCAATCTCATACTTAACATATGAACTTGGGTCAGAATAATTTGCAGATCTGGTTATTTCACTGAGATGAATTTACCCAATGAATTTTTTTAGCACTTTAAATCAAGCACTATTCCAAGTGCTAAAGTCACAAGGCTGATGAGATCCAGTAGCTAACAGCACTGTACTTGTAGTCCACCAGCAGAAATAGCACATTTTGAGACCATTATGATATATTCTCTGGTTTATATAATTAGAGAAATAGCAAGATTTCCCAAATGGCGTTTCACAATTTGTTAGAGGTTCATGAAGTATTCATGGGGATTTGGGCTATCATGACATTTCTGTTTCTAAAAGGAAAATAATACTTAAACTAAGCAATGTGTGCTTTGAAAGAGTGCAGTTTGATGTTTGAGAGGATATAGAGAGCTTAGGCAATGATTCAGTGCAGGGACATTAAAATATACTCACAGTTTGATCAAGTTATTTTTAGCCACTCAACTCACATTTTGTCATTATGTAGTCTTGAGTTATATTTAAAGAATTTTGAGTTATGACTTTTATTCAACAATATAAAGACATCTTAAATGTATAATTCAACCAACTGTAGCAAAGTCACCCATCAGTTTTTGAAGGAGATTTTTTCCAAGACCACCATGGATACCAAAATCAGCAGATGGATCAAGTTCCTTATCTAAATGGTGTAGAGTTTGTGTCTAACCCACATACATCCTCTGTATACTTTAAACCATCTCTGAATTAGTTAAAACACCCAATATGATGTGAGTTCTATATAAATATCTGTTATATTGTCTGATTTGGGGAATAATGACATGAAAAAGTCTATATATGTTTAATTAAGACCCAGTTTCCTCTGAAAGTTTTCTTTCTGTAGTTGGCTGAATTCACAGATATAAAACTTGTTGATGTGGAGAATTCATTGCATATACACTATGTAACATGATAATATTCAAGATATAGAACATTTTTAACACCCAAAAGATAGACTTCACATCTCCTTGTGATCCAGGAGTTCCACTTCCCTCCTGAGTAATCAGTGATCTGTTTTCTATTAGTACAAATTTCTGTTCTAAATCTCCATCAAAAGGAATTGATCAGTATGTACTCTTTATGTCTGACTTATTTCATTTAGTACATATAATGGTGTGGTGATTCTCACATACTGGCTTACATATCAGTAATTGCTTTTAATTGCTGTGAAGAATTTAGTTGAATTAATATAGAAATTTAAAGTTTGTACTTTTAAGTTCATGTGCAAAGGAGTGGGTCTCATGTAGTTGTCAGATATGGTGTTAGGTCAATCTGTTTCATGATATTCACATTCTTAAGATCTTTATTTTTGCTAAAAGAGTCTATAAATCTTTGTAAAAGGTCTTTAAAGTATTTAATTCTGATTAACACATTTGACTGTTTCATTGTTTTTGAAAATATTACATTGTGAATTATGAATCTTTGTTACTAAGATATATAATATAATGCCTCCCATAAATAGTTTTTTCTATTCTTTTAAAATATTCCTTTTTATCCCTGGTAGTAATTTTCTCCCCAACATCCTAAGATTCACTTATCTGATATTAATATAGTCATACATGTGTTTTTTTCAGTACTGGGGATTGAACCCAAGGTCTTTGCACTGGGTCACATTCCCAGCTCTTTTTTCTTTTCTATTTTGAGAGTGGGTTTTGCTAAATTGCTGCTAAACTGCACACTCTGAGTTTAAATTTATGATACTCCTCAGCCTCTTAGTGAGCTGCTATAGGCATGGCACTCCAGTCTCACTTTTCTAAGCTCAAAGTGTACTGTATTTTCTTACCCCTTAACTTTTAGCTCTGACTATATTTAGGGTGTTTGTAGAAAATATAAGGCTTAGTCTTACCTTTTTTTTGGTCAATTTTAAAAATTTCTGCCATTTAATTACAGGACTTAGTTCATTGACATTTAGAGTTAGTATTGATAAGACTGGGCTTAAATATATTATCTTTCTGGTTGAGCCTAACTGATTTAGTTTTAGTGTTGATTTATTGCTGTTTTAATACATTTTGGGGATTAATCAAATGTTTCTTAATATGACGTTTTATTTCTTCTGTTTTCTTCTTAGATATATTTGTTTGGTGTTGTAGTGATGTAAATATCATCTTTATCAAAGTCTAGTTAGAAGTGTACCACTTCACACTGTGTACTTGATAAATTATGCCTTATACTTTCTTGTTCATATGTTTCATTTTCACACACAAAAAAAACAGCTTATCATTCTAAAATTTCTTTTACATTTTCCTACTTCCTTAATAATGTAATTTTTATTCAGAATTTATATATTTATAAACTATTTATAATTTCTTTTTTATTTTTAATAAGAAATGATCTTATAAATTTTAAGATGAAATGACAATGCTTTGTGTATCCCCTTGTTTTTTCATTTCTAGTGTTTTTTGAGAAATCTAGATCTATGTTTTTATCAGATCTAATTTTTGAAACCCAATGGGTAATTTTCATAATTTATGTAATACAGATCTTTAGCGAGAAATTCTCTTAGCTTTAGTTTATATTGAAAGCAATTTTTAAAATATTCACATTTTAGATGATATTTTATTAACAGAAATCCAAGCTGAACTTTTTCAACAGTTTTTGATGATTTATTCTATTTTTTTAAATTTTTAGTACATGTTTGCAGAACATAATGATTATGTTCGTCACGGGGAGTTATTGTATGTACATAACACATCTGATTTCTGTTTTTAAATCCTCTTTCCCTGTTCTCTCCCCTCTCCTTCCTTCTCTTGTTCTTACAGCATTTTATAAATCTTACTCCATGACATTTTTGTGAGAAGCCATTTTGTGGGAAGATATCTTGCTTAGAGGTATCTACTTCCAAATTTTATCTACTTAATGGATTTTATTGATCTTCTTAAGCTTTTTAATATAACTCTACCATAGACATTATTCTAGGTCATATTTCTTGCTTCAAAAACTTAGTTTTTCTGGGATTTCTGTTGCAAGTGTCATGCTAACAAAGTCTTAACATCTGTCTCCAATGAGCCCCACACTAGCCCTTTGTTAATAGATCTAGTTGACTTTCAGCCCTGTAACTATTCTTTCCTGGAAAGACTTAAATATCTCACTTTGCATGTACTGAGCCCAACATTGGCCAAGGACTCATGGAAATTTCCAAATTTCTCTTGTATAAATATTATTTGATCTTCATCACCATTCTCTGCAGATTTGAGCAATTTCAATTATCTGCACTCTGATCTCTGTGTCCTCAGATCAGAGGAACCACTGCATTCACACTGACTCCTTTTTGCTTCAATGAAGTCCAGAAATTGCCTGAAATAGCTGTATAGTTTCATGGTTGTGTACAGCAGGAGGAATTATCTGGTGTCTGTTATCCTCTCATACCCCATAAAAGATAGTTGGTTCTTGAGAACAAATTATGTTTTGTTTAAACTCTGACATGTTTAATTAAAGTTTTAGGTAACAGTTTTAGGTACAGTTTTGTTTCAAAATGCTTTTAGGCTAATAACAAAGAGCTAAAAGAAAATTTATTTTTAGGAGATTTTTCCACCGCTATCCAGCTACTCCTCCTTCTAACCTCAATATATAAATACATCTTTTTAACTGAAAGAACAGTGAAACAAGGAAAGGAAGTGAGGAAAAAGAAAATCCATGAACCTTTAAAAATTTATTTTAGACAAGGATAATGAAGACTCTCTCAGATGATACACATTTATGGATGGAATTTAAAATTTCATTGGCAGATGATCAGAGGGTCAGTTAGGGTTCACCAGAGGAGCGGTATATATATATATATATAGAGAGAGAGAGAGAGAGAGAGAGCCAGAGAGAGAAAGAGACAGAGAGAGAGAGACAGAGAGAGAGACAAAGACAGAGACAGAGAGACAGAGACAGAGAGACAGAGAGAAACAGAGAGAGACAGAGAGAGGCAGACAGAATTGACAAGGTAGGCTTACAATGGCTGCCTGCAGAGATAAAGGGTGAAAGAATGCAAAATGTCTGTCTGTGTGCTTGAGAGCTAGAGGATACAATCAAAATTCGAAAGTTTGGAGCTCACTGCAGAGTCCCATGCAAGTGTGTATTAGGAAGTCAAAGGTCTTCCTAAGGTATTTCCTCCAAATATCTTTTTATTACAGCCTGTGGGAAGGCTGAAGAGTCTGCACTGGAAGCCTGGAGACAAACATCCAAAGGAAATGCCAAAAACCTGAGTTCCTCTGAAGAAGCAAAAGGACAGACTTCCTTCTTTTCCTTTTTATTCCATCCAGTTACACATCTACTGATTGCTGCCACCCACATTCAGGGTAGTCCTCCCTTTTCAGTAAACCAATCATGCAGACACACACAGAGCTATGCTAGACTAATTCGCTAGCCACTTCTTACTCAACTTGACACTACAATTAACTGTCACGAGTGTCTTTCAGGGAATTCCAGTAAGGCAGTATCTGTAAAGACTAAAAAGGCCTATATTCCTTCAATTTGGTACATGCATCTAACCAAACATAAGAGAAAGTCATTCATTAGTCTTCTTGTTATGGTTGATACATTGTGTCAACTTGAGAAGTTTAGAAGTTTAACTGAGAGACTCAGCAGGGAGCCAGGGTTCTTACTTTGTAAATATCCTCATCCTTTGCAAGGGAAGGCAAGATTTTGTGAGTGCTACACCCTCCCTGAAAGGGGGGGTGGTGGGTGGCCTGTGTACAACATAAGGGAGAAGAGATTTGTTTTCCCCTTTTCCCTCTTTTGCTCTGGCTGCTGCCTTGAAGTATTGCCCCAGTGCCATGCCACCCTGCCTTGCAGCCAGCTGATTATGAACTGAAATCTCCAGAAACTGTGAGCTAAATAAACCTTTCCTTGCTTCACATTGGGTGTCAGGTGTTTTGTCCCAGCAATGAGAGAAAAATAACCAAGACACTTCTCATCCAACATTTTGTACTCTAAAATTCTTATACTGAAAGATGTTTTACATTTTAATTAAAACCTTTCTTTGTAATTTTCTTTGACAATTTATAAAAGTAAACTTAAATCATGTCTGTGTACTAGTTTTGTGTTGCTGCTATAACAAATTATTAGAAACTTAGTGGTTTAAAACAACAAAAATGCTATCATCTCTTATTATCCACAGGAGATTACTTTTAGGATGCCCCACAAATACAAAATCTATTAGTGCTGAAATTCCTTATATTTAATAGTATAGTATTTGCATGTAATTTACATGCATATTTTTTATACTTTGAATCATCTCTATGTTACTTATAATATCTAATACAATATAAAAGCTATGTCAAATGTCATCATGGTGATTTGTTATATGGTAAGTGTCTTGGTTACTTTTGTTGCTGAGACAAACACCTGACACCCAAAATTAAGGAAGAAAAGGTTTATTTAGCTTACAGTTTCTGTGGATTTCAGTCCATAATCAGCTGGCTCCAAAGCAGAGTGGCATGGCACTGGGGCAACACTTCAAGGCAGCAGCCAGAGCAAAAAGGGGGCAGCTGTTCATTGCGGCTGCAAGCGGCAAGAGCAAACCGCGCCAAGAGAGAAAACACGCCCCGTTCACCTTACATTGTATGTCGGCTCCACCCCTGGGAGGGTGCAGAACTCACACTGCCAATCCCAGCACTAGACAATGAATCAGTCACAAATGCCAGACTCAGCCATTTCCGTGACTACATGAGGGTTGGGGGGGCCATCTATATACAAACCATAACAGCAAGTAAAAACATCTATACATGTTCAGTAGAGATATAATTTTTAAAAGATATTTTTAGTTGGTGGTTGGTTGAATCAACACGTGTGAAGTCTATACATACAGAGGGTCAGCTGTACCTTGTAGCTTTGGAGGTTAGATATCTTAATATCAGGATATTAGGACTGCATTTTTTCTGGACAGTCCAAGGAATTACCTGCTTCTTTGTCTTTCTCAGCTTCTAGAAGCTGCCTGCATTCTTTGGAACATGGTCCTTGTTCACACCATTGCTTCCTCTGCTCCTTCTTTGACTTTGGCCCTGCTCCCTTTTTCTTATAAGGATCCTCATCTTAACATTGGACTCAGCTGCATAATCTAGCATTGCCTTTCCACAAGATCCTTAATGTAATTCCATCTGCAAAACTCCTTTCCCTACATTTCAAGTTCCAGGTATTAGGACACAGACACCTTTGGGAGGGGAATATTTTTTGTGTACCACAATGTAACTATGTATTTTGATCAATTATAAATCAGTTTCTGCTGCTATTGCCATATACTTGAGTCAACACATAAATAAAACTTCCCACCATTTCTGACCTAGAGAAGAAGTGATTAGAAATTATAGAGTTTAGGAGTTCAGAGTCTTCCAGCAATTTGAGAATTTTCCTCCAGATATCTTTTTTTAAAAAAAGATTCCCGTGAATATATATGTTAGTAAGGGAAAGAGAGAGGATTTGAAAATATAATTCATGATTTTAACCATGTTTTTAAGTTTCCAACTTACCAAACTTCTTTCTGTAGCATATCAAGGTGTTTTAGTAAGTTTTTAAAAAGTTAAAAAATGTAAAAGTATGCCAAACTAGATTGCCTAGCTAGAAGAAAGATTATTCACACCTTGAGTATTGTATTAGAAATGAACTGTTTGCAAAGCACATCCTGAGAAAGTATCTTTAACTATGCATTTTGTAACAAATCATACAGACTATTTTTAGAACAAAATAAAAGTGTCCAAGAATGAGGGTTCAAGTGCAGTTAAAATTTAAATGCACATCATAATATATATTTTCTTCTTAAACCAAACAAATATTACTATTTTTATATCAGTTGGTGACTAACCATGCTTTTTACTCATCAAGCAATTAAAAGAGCAAATAATATATCAAAAGGGAAAAGTTAAAATTGTCATTATATAGTATAAATTAAAGATTTTATTAAATGAACTTTGTAATAAAGTCTTCAGCAGTATATTAATCTGAAATAAACACATTTTAACCTAAAACATTTTCTCTTTATACACCATAAATTTTCTTAGAGGGAACATAAAATGATATCATAACACAATAGCTCATGAGTCATACATTATTGGGAATTCTTCTTTGAGGTTAAGGGAGCTCAGAAGTAAGTCTTCAGTTTAGCCTAAAGGACTGGAGTTATGGAAGATTTTAGGATTATGTAACTGCTGTGTCACTGAAATACAGTGGTACTTCGGTTTGTAAACACTTTTGTTTGTGAACAAAAGCAGATGTGAATCAGATATGTTGGTTCACAAGTAGAAGTGTTTGGCAAATTTTGTTTATTTGTTTGCAAATTCTGCATCTGCTTTAGAACTCAACCACGGTCACTTTTCCTGCAGGAACACGCACGTGGTCTTTTCAAGAATCATGGAATGAGTTAAGCTACTGAACCAATATATCACTGTATAAACAGAATTTTCTACAGCGATGGATAAGTGGAAGGAAAGTGATTGGAAAGGTTATTTCAAGCTGAGAGAATAGCATGGCACAAGAGATAGTGACACTGAGATGGTATTTCTAAACCACAAGGAAAATTGGCGTAGTGAGTTTAAATGAGGCAGGAGAAATTGGTAGGGAAGACCATGAATGCCACATAAGGCAACTGACCTTTATAATTTAATGATGAAACACTGAGACTGATGCTTTAGTTTGGACCTTAAATGTCCTCTAATGGTCCATGCATTAAAACTTTGGTGGTAATAGGAGGTATTGGAGACTTTAAGAGGTGGAGATTAGTGAGCCATTTTGGTACATTAGAGGTATATGCAAAGGGGAATGTAGAACTCTAGCTTTTGTTTCCTGGCTGCTGACAGGTGAGCAGCAACTCTGCTACCCACTCCCACTATGATATAATGTGCTGCTACAGGGCCAAAGAATGTGGCACGTTGGTAGTAGATTGAAACCTAGAAATTTTGTGCAAAAATAAAACTTGCTCTTTTTAAGTTTCTGTGTTATAGATATTTGTTACAGTAATGAAAAGCTGACTAACCAATTGTCAATCAAGAAAGAGATAAGTGAGCTCTTTGGTTTTGATAGATCACTCAGCTTGTTCTATTAAAGAGGGATTCTGAAGAATGAATTCAAGGATGCCATTCCTGGAGGTAGGAAACTAATCAGATTAGAAACAGATGCAGAAATTGGATATCCTTAGGGTGTTATATTGACAAGAGTAGATATTGGGTTAGATATAGTGCAACAATAAAGAAAAATCCAAAGAGGATTACTGTGTTTCTCAGTATCTAAAAAAGCAATATGATGGTGAAGATAGTCTAAATACAGATATGTTAAGATTTAGGTATTCTGGGGCTTTCTAGAAATGGTGGCTCAAAACATGAGAGTTACAAAACTTACTTAAAGTGCTTGGGAGAGAGGAGAGGCAAACGTTAAGCAGGCAGATAGGGATGCAGGGTATGAGGACACAAAGAGAGACTGGCCTAGAATGTGAAGAGAATCGGGTATGTCTAGTGGCATAGAGAATTCCCACTTTTATGTCACTTATGGCCTGGCATTCCTTGAAGCCTTCCCATTTATTAACTACTTAATTTTCATAGCAAACTTGATCATATTTTACAGATATGGACACTGAGACACAGAATACATGAATAAATTCTCCAATATCAAAAAAAACAAAGCTATGAAATTAAAAAGCTAGGAATTGAATTGGCTCATCTGGCAGCACAGCCCGTGTTCCTCAGGAGAAGGGAGCGGCTAACGCTATGGAGGGCGGCAGGGAGGAGCAGTTAGCTGGGATCTAAAACAAACAGATTGGAGGGAATGGAGGAAGCAGGAAAAACAAAGTATGGAAGAGAAAAGAGGCAGTATAGATTGTATACAAATGCAAATATAATATACATATTTTTGTGACCTGGAGATCCTTGTGTGTTTAATACAATATTATGCTAAGTAAGACACACATGATCCTGGCCTCACAGAGCACATGTTTTAGTAGCTGTAACATCACAATTTGTAGTTGGTTTATTTATTTGTTTATTGCTTATTACTGGAGGTAATAAATCTTTCCATACTATAGAGAATTACAAAGGCAGATAGGTTTAAATATTGTCAAGAGGGGGGATACTTAATCTGATACCTGAGAGGTAGGAGGAGCTTGCCAGTTGAGGAGTTAGGAGGATGACTTCCACATAAGGGAAAGCAAATTCTCTAAGTCCCAAATGAGTTTAGCCTTTCAAGAAAAATAAATAAATAAATAAAAGAATCTGTGTTGACAGGGTATAGTGAGTTAACAAAGAAGAAAATGAAAATAGGAAAGCAACGTGAAGAGCCAGATTACACAGAATCTTATTGTATAACATGATTTTGTGTCTCATTTTAGTTACAGTCTACATTAATTAAGATACTTAGCAGTGTCATGCTGTGATTTAACTTTTAAAATATTACTTTGGGTTCTATATAAACACCAAATTAAGGAAAAGAAGTTAAAATGGGGATATCAGGTAACTGAAGCTGGAGATAATTAGGACCAAATGTGGCTAAAATGGGGATAAAAATGTATTTGAGGAAATAGAAGTTAACAAAACAAACTGGTAAAATATTACAGTGGGAATAAAGTAAGAGTATAAATAATTATTTTAATGTGTATTTAAATGTTTATTTGATTCATAATAATTATTCATACTTATGAAGTATAATGTGACATTGATATGGGCAATTAGTATATCTATCACCTCAAACATTTATCATTTCTTCATGTTGGGAGCATTCAAAATTACCTTTATTATCTGTTTTGAAATATACAATAGTTACCTTACATGATACAAAACATTCAAAGTCATTCCTCCTATTCAAATATACCCTCTACTCATTTACTGTTCTCTCTCTCTAATCTCTACTTTCACATTTCTCCCAGGCTCTACTAGCCATTATTCAGTCTCTACTTTTTTGAAATCACCATTTTAGTTTTCACTTAAAATTGAAAATATCCAAGATTTGCCTTTATGTGCCTGACTTATTTTATTTAACATAAAGCCCTCCAGTTCTATTCATGTTTCTGCAAATTATAGAATTTAATTCTTTTGTGGTTAATATCTTATTATATTCATTTGCAAGGATATAAGTTATTATGCTAAATATACATGAAGTGAATTCTTTCTTTTTTTTATGTTTTAAAGATGATAAAACCAAGGAAAATAAAACAGAATAAAACCAATCAGAATAAACCAGAGTAAGTGATACAGGACTTCACAATATTACAAAATCAACAATAGTTACCATAATGCCTTTTGTAGTTTTCAGAATAGCTGCAGATACCTTGGGACATAGTAAAAGTCAAACAGAACAGAATAGAATAAGGGCTGGGGATCTAGCTCAGCGGTTTAAGTGCCTGCTCCGCAAGCGCAAGGTCGTGAGTTCAATCCCCGGTGACGCAAAAAAAAAAAAAAAGAACAGAATAGAATAGAATAGAAACAATAAAAACAAAACAATGAATGCAGTAAAGGACTTCAAAACAAGACAATAGTAAATTCAAAATGGCTACCAAAATATATCTTACTATCTTTGAAATAGCTAGCTGCTCATGCCATCGGATATAACATAATCAAAGCAAAAGAGAATAAAATCCAGCCCAACAAAACAATGAACAATGCAGGACTTCAAAACGAGACTATAGGGAATCAACAATGGCTACCACCCTCAGAAGGAGACCCCCTCTAGATGCCATGCTATGTACCGCTATCTTCTGAACAGATGATCATACCACTGGTCCTAGAACTGCAAGGTCAGTGAAACACCAAAGCACCACAGACATCAATTGCATTTCACCTCCATAGCTATCCTCAAAGCCTGTGTTTCTCTGGTCACTTACAGGGTGGGGGAGATTGGCACTTCTTGTTTGCCAGTCCGCAAGCCAGAAGCGGTTGGGATCTGGCTGCCCCCCCTGCCAGTGGCGGCTTATGCATGGCACTGGTTCGGGTGAAGTGGGGCTTGTTCTCTCTCGCCGCAGTCCGCGATGGCACTGACTAATAGGGAACGGCTTGGCTCTGGATTGAGGTGAATTCTTTTAAAATAAAGAATATCATATTTGATTTGGGAACAAAGTACAGCTGTGTTGTTCACAAGACGTGTGTTACGTAAATCAACAAAGGAAAATGAAAATGCAGGATAGTTAGAGTGATCAAGAAAAAACAGAGTATTCATGATCAGAAATGATGATATAAAATTCAAATAAGTAGAATACAAAGCCAAAGATATCAAATGTGACAATAAAGAGCATTTTAAAGTGATGGATGGTATCATCACTCCAAAAATATATTGTCATAATCCTTTATATATCAAAACACATAAAAATACTCAAAAACATAAAAATATGCAAAAACTTTTGACAATAAAGGAGGACTAGGTAAATGTAAAGTGGTAGTGGAATATTTTCTTTGTATATATTCAGAATTTGAAAGATTTTAAAGATAAAATATATCAGAAATATACAATTATCCTCAAATTCTGAATTTGACCATAGAAATTCCAAATAACATACAGACATAAATTCATGTGAATTGTATAACAAGAATGCCTAACTATTACAAATGCCAATTTACATGAACCTGGGGAAATCAATGTCTGAGAACATCAGAGCAGATTAAGAGTCCCTGGAAGAGCAGAAAATTGAGTAGAGACTACACAGAGTAGATTGAAATCACTCATTAAAGAGGTAGGTCCTGCTCTGGGGAAGGCAAATCTAACACTATTGTGAGAACTGGGGAGTAGAGATTTGCCACCTGGAGAAATAGAAAGGAAGAAGCTCAGAGGTTTGTAGACCAGAAGATATTGCAGAAGTGACAGATGATGTTCAGATTTGACCACATATGGAAAGAAGAAGCAATCAATGGAAATGATGAAACTTATGGAATTTAAATTGCATTATGGCAACAAGAAATAACAGCAGTAATAACAAACCTATCTGCCTGAAAGATCACATATTAATGAAATAAAACTTTACTGTACCAGCAGAAGGTAGTTTTTAACTAAAAAGTTCATAAACCACCCAAACCCACTCTTGCTAAGCAAAAAGACCTGGTAGTGTAGCAGAATTTACCACTTCAAAATATGTCATATTGGCATAAGGATTATTTTGAGCCAAAGGTAACTGAGAAGAAGCAGAAGATGTAGAGAAATCTATCTGTTCATCTACTATTCTTTTTTAAAGTAAAGCACAAACAATACAGGCATTAAGTTGTTTTTTGTACCTCAGTTGCTAAAAAGTCAGTCTGTGTTCCTCTGAATCAGCCAGTTGCTTATGGGGGAGGGAGGTAAGGCAGTGTTCTTGTCTCCCAGCCTGCACACTGGTGGACTAACGGGAAGGGCAAACTAGCTTCTTGTTTTTTCTCCTAGGACCTACATGACTTTTGCTGGCTTCCAAGAAGGCCTAGAGTTGGTAGTCTTACAATATAGCAAATACAGGGATCTCTTTCTATCTTGTCTTTGAAATTCAATATTGTTCTCACTGTTTTGATTTGTTCCATTTTATTGTTTTGTTTCATTCAATGTTCCATTTTGATTAGTTTTATTTT
>RJWT010006282.1:0-29435 GCA_004365215.1 Cuniculus paca
TAATATATATTAAATATATATTATTTAATATATAACATATATATTATATATTTATATATTAAACAATATATAATATATATTATCTAATATATTATATATTAAACATGTATATATATATTAAATATATATATTTAACATATATATATTTAACATGTATATATATTAAATATATATATATTTAACATATATATATTAAACATATATATAGTATATATATATATAAAAATATATATATATTTAACATGCTTCAATAAGTAAGGAGAATATCTCAAATGGGTTGTCTTCATTGTAAAATCTGGCTTTAGAAGCACTAAAAAATAAGGGATACTTTTGGACTTAATTTATAGGATCACATGAAACCAAAGTTAACTCCTGAAAGAGGGTCCCTGACTCTTTTCTTGTGTTCCTCTGGACTTTGCTCACATCAGGGAGGTTGAAGCCAGAGCCAGAAGGGCGGAGAAGAGGTTTGAGGATGTAAATGAGAAGCTTCATTATACTCTCATAAGAAATAAAGATCTGGAGAAGGAGCTAGAGGACATAGTCATTAAGCCAAGAAAGGAGTCTGAAAGAGGAGAGGAAATCGAAGAAGAAAAAATAGAGGAGGAGAAAGAAGACAAAGAAGAGGAGGAGGAGGAAGAGGAGGAGGAAGTCAGACCAGTCAAAAGTGTCATACAATATCAAAAGAAAGGTAAAACTTGATTTCTTGTTTTGCTTTATTTGGGTTATGTTATAGTCAGGGATTGCAGGGAAAAAGATTACAATCAGGATACAGAATTTATAATATTATTTATAATGGTTACCCAGTTGTTAGACACAAGAAAGTGGAGGAAATCTATCCACAACACCAAAGTCTGTACTAGAAAGGCCCATAGGCCAGCATTGGAAGCTAGAAAGTCTATGCCAGCAGGACGAAGGATCTGTGCTAGTAGGTTGAGGGCTCTACAGTAGAGCCAAGAAGCAACACTCAAATAAGAACCAGGGCTCCCCGAAAAGTACCACAGCCATCCTCAGCGATGACGAAGTCCCGTGCTCCTCCAACGATGAGAACAGTCAAGTACATGCCAGGAAGCCAGTGTGACAACTTCTCCTGGAGTTTGAACAGCAACCATCTTCCCCTCCAGAGCCAGGAAGCGATGCTCAACACAAAGACCAGAGCTCCCCAAAGTGAACCGCAGCCACTCTCAACAAGGTCCCGAGCTCCTCTGATGATAATGGCCAAAGTCATACTGGGGAGCCAGCCTGACAAGCTCCTCCAGGAGAACCAACGGCTCCAAACAGCAGCACTTAGGAGAACCCACAACACCTCTGCTCTTCCTCTCCATGTCTCTCTTTATGCTGGCAACATTCCTCAGGTGGATTGTCTAAATGCAGCACCATGCCTATTTAATTCAGCTGGTGCCAAGTTGACCACTAGTTCTTAATCCATAACAGGTTATATGTAAAAATAAACCTTGACTTGGTCACAAGTATTTTAAAACAGCATCAATATCTTTAGAGCTGATCCAGTGATCTGTACATCTCATGAGCGTGCACATACTTTATCTGATCCAGAACCCACCTCCCCACAACACACATGCAAATAAACAAGAAACTAACAGTTGTGGCCAAATAAACCAACACAAAGTACAATTTTTACTTAAAAAATTGGTAGATTTTTTTTTTTTACTTAAAAAACTGGTAGGAAGAAAACAATACTGATCAGAATTGCAGCGTAGTTTTACAAATAATACCTATAGGGGGAAAAACATAAAACTTTAGAATATATGTGGCTATTCCTTTAAAACATGTATATATTTCTTCCTAATAATTTCACTCTTGAGAATCTAGTCTAGTGAAATAGCTGAGTGTGGTGACCCATGTCTATAGTCCTAGCTACTTAGGAGGTCAAGGCAGGAGGATCCCTTGAGCTCATGTTGAAATTTTAATTTTCTTAGCTATAATTAGTTCTTTAATCTGCTCATAAGCAATCCTTATTATCTTCTATGTTGGAGGCAATTTTTTGAGGTTCCCTTTCATCTCCAACCTATGATCTGTTCCCAGGATCACGCCTGGACAACATAACAAGACTCAAAGAGAGAGGGAGAGAGAAAGAGAAAAAGGAGAGAAAGAGAGAGAGAAAGAAAGGCAGAGGAAGGAAGGAAAGAGGGGAGGGTGGGTAAAAGGAAAAGAGAGAATTCAGGAATTGGGAGTGTAGCTCAGTGGTTGTGTGCTTGCCTAGCACAAGTGAGGGTCTGGGTTGATCTTTAACACTGCAAAACAAAGAAAAAACAGTAAATTAATGTAAAAAGATGTTCATGGCATTATTATATATCATAGGAAAAATAGAAGCAGCCTGCCTTTCCAATCATGGAAGAAAGACTAAATAAATTAAGCTATATCAGTATATTTAACTATTATGCAACTATTAAAATGGTGTTTACAAGGAGTTTGTAGTAACATGGTAAATTTTTTTTTATTTTAAAGAGAATAAAACCCAACAAAACAAAACAGAGTAGAGCCAATCCAAACAAAGCAGTGAAAGTGTAGAGAACTTTGAAGTAGGATAATAGGAAATCAATAATGGCTACCATAATACATCTTGTTATCTTCATAATAGTTGTCCATTCCATCAGATGTAATAAAATCAAATAAAACAAAACAGAATAAAGCCAATCAAAACAGAACATTGAATAAAACAAAACAATAAATTGGAACAAAGCAAAACAGCAAGAACAATATTGGATTTCAAAAACAAAATAGAAGGAAATCCCCATATTTGCTATATTGCATATTGTTACCCTCCTAGTAGATACTCAGACTACAGGCCTTAGGCCTGCAAAATCAATCAAACAGTACTAACATTTGGTTGTTTTTGTACCTCATTTGCTATCAACTTAGCCTGTCCTCCAAACCCGCCAGTTGCTTACAGAGGGGCAGGGAGTGTGGGTGGGGGAGTTCTTGATTCTCAGGCTGTGCACCAGTCAGCTCATGGGGAGGGCAATCTGGCTTCTCTCTTTCTGGGCCCTGCGTGGTTTGTGCAGCTTACTGGAAGGGTAAACTCACTTCTTGAAGTTCTCCTCCCAGACCCAGCATGGCTTCTGCTGACTTGCAGGAGGGGCGAACTGAACGTGGGAAATTTTATGCAAAATTATCAAATGCAAGATATAGGACATGACACAGTTTCTTTAAGGCTTGTAAAATGACCAGAAAAAAATCTGACCAAGTATTTACAGACATTGTCTCTGGGCAATGGAAGTTTGTGGAGAATTTTATCTTTGTTTTGTTTTGGTACTTGCTGGATTTTCTACAGTTAAAAAAACAGCCAGGGATTTAGCTCAGTGGCATAAGCGCTTGCCTGGCAAGCACAATGTCGTGAGTTCAATCCCCAGTGCCGAAAAAAAAAAATCTACTTTAATTCTTCAGGGAGAGAAACTTAAGTTTTAATTTTCAAAACTCTAATTAGTTCTTTAATCTGCTTACAAGCAATCCTCAATATCTCCAATGTTGGAGAAAATTTTTGAGTTTCTCTTTCATCTCCAACCTAAGATATGTTCCCAGGACTGCTCTTGGCACAAGAATAATCATGGGGAAATATTGTAACTCCTTCTGTTTTCCTCTCTCACCTCCAGCAAGAGCAGTGAACTCAGCCAACCCTCAGCCCCTGACCCGAGATACAGGGGCATCAGTACTATTTGTAGGAAGGGTTTGAGCTCATTTTATTTACTGCTGTCAACTATAAACTGGTGAAAATGTTACTGATTCCAAGAGTGACAATCCTTTAATTTTAAATTTTGAATATATGTGAAATAATTTTTTCATAAACTTTTAAAAATTTCATCCTCTTAAATTCTGGATGTAGTTTTATTCCCCACAATTTAAAAACTAGACTTTTCCAGATTTAGAAAGATAAATATGCAAACCATACAAAAAGCCTATGTTAAACTGGGGAGGTTACTTTAATATGGAATGAGAAACTTTCACTGTGCCCATTTCCATAAAATCCTTGAGGATTAGGTTAAGTACAGAATTGAGAAGTCCTACTGATTTAAGGTAGAAGTAATTGTATGTAGTTAGTCCCCAGCCTGTGCAAAGACATCACTGCTCTACTCCCCTCTTCCAGACACTGCCATCAGGGTCAGTTCTAAGGGTTCTAAAGTGGAGGATGAGAAACTTCACAAAGATTGGGAGATCTGGCTCCTCACCAAGGTAGCCACTTGCCCTGTGGGTGACCAGAAGTCTGTGAGGCAGACATTTCTTAGGGTCAGCAGGTAGCCCTTGAGGAAGTGCAGATACTCTGGAACAATCTGACATTCATGAGAGTTAGTGCAGTGCAGTGAAACCACTGTTTTCCTGAAAGTTGTGCCGTGAAAGAATGGAAAATTATATCATGGTAAGTAAGGAACCTATGAATGCTGAGTAAAGAGGAGACCTGGACAGAATAGGGAAACATTTACTTTTCCTTTGATGTCCATATTTTTAATAATTAGCAAATCACTGTGCTCTGAGCTATGAGTAAAGAAAGGAATTGAAAGGGGAGTTTATAGAGATAAATATGACTCAGTCCTTGTTCTCAAAGGGGCTTGAAACTGGATGTGGAGAAGATACGCTGAAATCAATGCAAGTGTTGAGCAAAGATGAGCGAGAGTGGGAGGGAGACGGCAGCAGCCAGTCTAAAGAATTCAAATTGGGAAGCTGGGTGTCAAGAAGCCACTTTTCACATCTTGCCAGGAAGAGCAGGCTTGATGGCCAGGGCCCCTGGCACCCACTCCAGGGGTGCGGCTTGTGTAGGACCGAGCTCAGGAGAGTGGAGAAGAAGGTGGAGACGGTAGAGGGATACAGTACACAGGAAGAATGTAAACACTATTTCGATTCTTTCCACAAAGCTCAAGATATGCACAAGAGTAAGGAGGAAGTATTCCTTCTTCTTTTTGCTCTTTGGCCACATGGTCCCCTGCTCCAGCACTCAAGCAAATAACCGACCACACTTAAACTTTAGAAACTGTTTTCTGAATCCCAGTAACCACTTGTTTTAGCTTGGAGGGTACTCAGGCAAAATGGAATTTTAAAACTTCTTTTTAAACTGAAAAGCACTTAGTAAATATGTTATTACTATAATACTCTACTTGTTTTTGTCTTTTTAGAGGTACCGCGCAACATTAAATCCAAAACCCGAACTAAATCCAGTAACAAGCCCAAGCCCAAGTAGCATCCGTAGACACAGGAATTCATAGTGCCTGCATCCCCTGAACGCACCCGACATTGCTGAGCTGTGGAGCTGACGACATGCCTCACTTGGAGATTTCCCTTTGCAACAACTGCGAGAAAGGTCTGATATACAACCCACAAGCATTTACTCTCAAAAAGCACAGCGATGCCTAAGGGACTCAGTGTATTAGTTTACTTTCCAGATTAAAAACAGTTTATGGAAAGGTTTGCTAGCCTCTTTTGATTGGTTTCCTGAGAGACCTGTGAAAAGTGTTTTCTGTCAAGAAAATAGGGCTTTTGAAAGACTTTGAACCCTGAAAAGAAACTGGCAAATAAAAAGCTTAATTTTCTCAACGTAGAAGGGAGGATCCAGATAATACCCTTAGGTTTCTGCAGTATTTTTAGACTTCTTCGGATTTCAAACATTCTTATGATTTCTTTCATCTTACAAATAGGTGATGAGATACTGGTCTCACCTTTTCTAGAGGAATGAAACTGAGGCCCAGAATGATTAGAAGATTTCTGATGTTACAGAAAGCTCATTAGGCTCCTGTCTAGACTGTTCGGCAATGGCAAAGGAGTACTTGGTCTTGGCTCACACAGCTCCCTTCACAGGGCCTGTTTTGCTGAAGACTCACCTAGAATCTCCATTTCTTGGTTTTACTGTCTACTATGTCTGTTCTGTTAATGATCCTATGCCCATATAGACATGAGAGTTGGACTAACCTCAAAGTAAGTTATAAATGATGGAGATACCGGGCAGTCACTCACCAAGGGCTGCTTCATACATTGGGCTGCTGACACACTTGTACTTTTATCTCTCTGACTCCAAACACTCATGGAGAGATTGCTACACCTTTTTTGGCTTCACGTGTTTGGTACTCCATTGGATTTATCTCCTGGAATTTTAGGTCTTTACACTTTCAGCCTCAGAAACCACCTAACTCGAGTTCCCAGCCTTATTTATTTATTTATATCTTTATTTTTTATTAGTAAATCTTTGCTATACATAATGATCACATTCATCATGGGGACCTGTACATAATATAGCTTAAATCTTTTTTTTTTTTGTACTGGGAATCAAACTTACAACCTCGTGCTTGCTAGGCAGGCACTGCACCATTGAGCTATATCCCTGGCCCCTTTTCTTTTCTTATAATATATCTTAATTATTTTTTATTTTCCATTTCCCTCTCCTCCCTTCAACCCTTCCCCATTAAAAAAAATCTTTCCATTTTTTCCTCTTTGTTTAAATTCCTTTTCCTTTTCTTTCCTTCCCTCTCCCCTCCTCCCTTGTTCTGCTTCCCATTTGAACAAACTCTTCTTACTTCCCCAATATGTCTTCTATTTTCCTCCTTATTTACATTTTGGGTTTCTCACACAAGAGAAACAATATGATATTTAGGCTAGTATGTCTGATTTATTTCACTTGAGACTATGGTCTCCTAAAAATGTCTCAATTTTTTTTTATTTTAAAGAGAATAGAACAAAACAAAACAAAACAGAATAGAGTCAAACATAATATAGCATTTCAGAACAGAGCACTGCAAGCTATACAGGTTTTCAAAACATAACAACAGGAGATTAACAATGGTTACCCTAGTGTCTCTTGCTTTCTTCAAAATGGTTGTTCATACATTTATAGAAATGTCTCAAATTTATCCCTCCTTACAGCAGAGTAGGACTCCATTATATATAAATGCCACATTTTCTTTATCCATTCATCTGTTGAAGGGCATATGGGCTGTTTCCAAGATTTAGTCATTATAAATTATAGACATAGTTGTGCATGTCTCACAGTGGTATGATGCTTTTAGCTCTTTCAGGATGATACCTATGAAAATAACTAGGTCAAATGAAAGCTCTAGTTTTGATTTTTTGAGGAATCTCCATACTGATTTCCATATTGGTTGTACCAGTTTACACTCCCATCAACAATGAAAAAGGGTTCCTTTTTTCCCACAGCCTTGCCAGCATTTGTTATTGGTTGATTTCTTGACAATAGCCATTCTTTCTGGAGTAAGACAGAATCTCAATGTTGTTTTAATTTGTGTTTCTTGAATGGCTAGTGATGTTGAACATTTTTTTGGTATATTTATTTGCTGTTTGTACTTCTTCATCTGAGAAGCATTTATTCATTTGAGATGCACACTTTTGGATTAGGTCTTTAAATTTGGAGGGTCTAGTTTTTGTTTTTGTTTTTTGTTTTTTGAGTTCTTTGTATATTCTTGACATTAGTCCTCTGAGAGGTAGCTGGCAAAATTTTTTTCCCATCTGTGGGTTATGGCTTCACTCTGTAATTTCTTTTACTGTGCAAAAACTCTTTAATTTGATGTGATTCTATTTGTTGATTATTTTTAATATTTCCTATGCTACCAGGACTTTGTTCATAAAGTCTTTGCCTACACCTATGTCATCAAGAGTTTTACTATTCTATCTTCCAGCAGATCAGATGTTTCTGTTTTAATATTTAGAACTAATATTTAGATTTAATATTTAATATTCTGTTTTAATATTTGCTCCATTTTGATTTTAGTTCAGTACATTATGAGATATGGGTCTTGGTTCAAGCTTTGGCATGTAGAAAGCCAGTTTTCCCAGCACTATTTATTAAAGAAGCTATCTTTAATAGTGAAGGTGTTTTGCCCTTTTGACAAAGATAAGGTAACTGAGTGTGCTTGCAGTTGTTTCTGCACCGTCTGTTCTATTGATCCTCAATCTGTTTTTCTGCCAATACCATTCCCAGCCTCATTTAAATTGAACCACTTCAGAACTTGCACGTGTAGTCTTCTATGTTTTATTCCCACCATGACATTACAAGCATTTGTTTCAAAGTACACAGGCATTTAGGATCATAGGATAGCAAAAGCAGGACAAAAGAGAGTTTCTCCTCTTGGTGGGCAACAGTTACAGCAAGATAGTCTCTTCCTTTTCCTTGCCTAGGTTTGACTATTTGGATGACCAGAGTGGGAAACAGGGGATGGATTAGATTGCTACCTTGTCCACTTCACAGTCTGTTGGGTATCTAGTAGTGTTTGGGAGTGGGGACGTCTTACCTCCCAAAAAGTAGTTTGTCTTGGCGAGAGATTATGGGAACTATTTGTTGTATCTTTATAATATAAATCTCAGCTATATTGCTCGAATGCTTCTCTAAGCTCAGAAAAAGCTGGAAGTGCAATTGACAACCCCTTTTCAAAGGATTTGACGTCTACATCCTCTGCTTAATTCTCATCCTCTACTGAGCAAATGCACTGACACATAAACTAGAATTTTAGGCATGGGAATGCTCATAGTCCTTATAGACCAATGCTGAAGAGCACTGTAGTAGTAGTAATGAGCAGGCTGAAAATACTACTGCATGTATGGATCATACTGTTTGAAGAAATAAGCAATCTGGTAAGTTCTATACTGAAATACATTACTCTCAACCCTCTATTTAGGAAGTAATTCTTCCTCAGTTTTAAAGAATATATATAACTGGCTTTTACCTTTTATTAATTTATTTAAAAAGGACTCTCCATACAAAGAATTCCTCTTAAATTCTTTTAATCAGGTATAAAGTTTGTGAACAACATGCGCCTATTTCTTCTTCCATTTACTCAGGAACATCCAAGTGTCACTGCTATGAAACTATCAGGGTTAGGTGTGAGGAACTGGGGTGGAGCTAAAAGATCCGGTGTGGTGGGGGTAGTGAGTGAGCAGCTCCTTTAAAGAACGGGTAGTGTAGTTGGAGTGAAGCCTGAATCTTAAATACACGGTTAGGAGTGAGTGTGATAAGCACAGTGATAGGGGCTCAGAGAAAGGGATATGGGGGATGCAAAAACCTTGTCAAAGGCCGCAGAGACTACAGTAAAAAGGGCATTTGAACTAAGCCTTCGCAAGTCAAAATCGAACCATGTTTAGAATCAAATGTTTTCCACATTAGAATGTATACTGAAGCTCTTTCCCATAATTACCCTTGATAAGATGACCCACCTAAACTGGTTAGGTCCCTTTCACATCCTCACAGCACTTCACCATCCTCCCATGTGTGCGCCTGCATTGAGATGTAAGGCAGGCCAAGGACACTCCATTTGGCGACTAAAGAAGGGCAGGAAGTGAGGACAGAGTGTCTGAACAGATCCTTCACAGTCACAGTACACTTTGCTCAGCTACCCTACAACATGGGTGAGTCTTTCTTTTTGGGATTTAGTGGCTCAACAGGTCTGGCAGAATTTGGCAGGGGGATGCTTCCTTGAGTTCGACTGCTGGGAGGGGACAGGAAATTTAGCAGGTCAAACGGCAGAGGTAAAACCACGGTGGGAGGTTTCTCTGTGGACAGAGACTGAAGAGCGTGCAGGTATCGAAGCTGAACGGCTGCCGGCGTACCTGACAGGGTCTCAGCCGCCATCCTCAGGGACTCGGAGGCAGCCTTCTCCCCTTCTGCAGCTATCATCTAGAAAACAGATGTGAAGAAAAGCAAAATAAGTGTGCCTTCCATTCCCTGAAGATTTCGGCAGCTCGCTATTCAGTGTGCTTCAGCAAACAAGCACTGTGGATCTGATAGGTGGCAGGTACTGTGAGCACAGGGGAACAGATTTAGCTTTCGTTCTGAAGGCTTGCGGGGTAGGGGAGACAGATTAAACCATTAATCAACGTTCAATCAAGGTCGAAGTTGTCATGGGCCATGACAAGTATACATGAGGCATTAAGGAAGTTATTAATGTCTGGTGGGTTTGAAAAATTAGTAGGATTTTACCATGCAGAAGAAAAGTTGGCCAGCATTCCAGGTAGAGGCATGGAATTATGACAGGGTGACCTCCGGCTTGGTCAAGACGAACAGTAAGCATTTCAGAAGAGAAGGCACCAAGCTTTCCACCCAGATGCCTCCTGAGAGTAGTCACAGAGGACCACCTCTCTCCCCTTCAGTGCTCCAATGGCTGCTCTTCTGTAGTTAGGGTTTTCTCTTCATCTGCCTTCTGTTCCTCCTTTCTTTCCTCATTATCCTGTTTCCATGCCCCCGCCCTGCACTCCTTGGAAGGAGCTGGCAGCCAGATCTTTGCTGCTCCCTAGCACTGAGGGAACGGGGCACTGTTCATGGGTTCCTCCAAAGCTTGTGCAGATCTAAGGACACAAGCCTGGGACCCACAGGTGATGAACCTAGAGGTGACAGGTGACTGAGGTTACCCAGGGAAGGATGTCAGTGCAGGAGAAGAAGGATGGCGAGGGAAGAGAGGGGGTGAGAGCAAGACTCAGGAAGGAGGGGGGCACCGTTAGCAGTTTTGGAGAGGAAGAGCTGTGCCTCGTAACCCAGTGTAAGAGCGAGTCTGATAGAGTGGTGGGGCACAGGCCAGGTTCTGCCCAGCGCCTGGACGAGTTAAAGGTAAGGAAGCAAAGGAGAAATGTCCACGGCCAGGCCTCCCTTGGGTTCGCTGGTGTTCACCCCAGGGCGCTCGGCCGGAGTTCGGCGCCCTCGGCGCTGGCTCACCCGCACTTTGGCCTGTCTTTGCGCTTCGGCTTCCACAGCCAGCGAGTGCTGAAGCCCGGCAGGCAGCCTCACGTCTTTACTGAAAAAGAGAAAAGGTGGGCGTGTAGCTGCGGCGGCCACCGTAGCAGCCAGGGCTTTCTCACACACTGTCTCTACTACTGTCCCTCAAGGTCGATGTAATAGAGTGTGCTGCGTCCCAACAGTGGAGCAGAACTCCAGCGCAGGCGTGGATCACCGCGGATGCCGCGGGGGGCTGCGGCGTCCTCCTCGCACGCGCAGCACATCTCGTGTTCATATGTGATCACTTCTCCAACTCAAGATGTAATCGAACTGAAACCCAGCCTTGAAGAACCACGCGATAACAAAGAGGAATTTAAGTTTATAAAAGACAAAGGTTGATTTTGAAGGGTAAAACTGACCAAATAAAAACCTTAGTGGATTGCAAAAAGATGCAAAACTGCCTTGCTAACCTGACTATAGCTGTGAAAGACACGTATAGAAGAGTTTCGTAATTCTTCAAAGAGTTAGAGTTGCCATATAATGCAGGTATTTCACTCCCATATACACGCCTATGTATGTGACCATGTTCACACAAAATCTTGCAAGTGAATGTTCATGTAATATTATCCGTAACAGCCAGAAAACTAGCTAATTATTGAGTGGATAAACAAAATTTTATACAGGTATACAATGGAATATTATCTAACTATAAAAAGGAATGAAGTACTGACACATGCCGCACCACAGATGAACCTTGAAAACATTATGCTAAGTGACAAGCCGGACACAAAAGGCCTCATATTGTATGATTCCACTCGTGCAAAATGTCCCAAATAGGCAGATGCATAGAAACAGAAACTAAATCAGTGGCTACCAGGGGCTGAGGAGTGAGAAGGAGAAGAGGAGCTCCTGCTTCATCAATGCAAGCTGCCTTTTAGAGTGAGGGAAACATTCTGAAATTAGATGGTAGCAGTGGTTGTACTTTCTAAGTATACTAAAACCACTGAGCTATATGCTTTAAAGCTGTGTGTGTGGTAAGTTTTATGTGACATTTTTTTTTTTTGAGACAGGGTCTTGCCATGTAGTTCAGGCTGGTCTTGAACTCAGTGTGTAGCCCAGACTGGTCTTGATGTCCTTATGTAGCCCAGATTGGCCTTGAGATCACAAGTGCTGGCATTATACATGTGCATCACTATGCCCGGCAATTTTTATGCCATTTTATCTTTTAAAAAAAGGTCTGACTTTTTTTATGCATTGTGGAAAAAAAAAAAACCAAAGGGGTAATTTGCCCTTTTGTGACAATGTATTGTGTGTTTTGGTTATGAGATAGTAAATGGTTTTCTCTTTTTTCTAAATGTATACCAATATGGCTACAACACTCAAAATGATTTTTCAAAAGTGAAATATTTTAAATGGAACAAAAATATTTCCCTTTATTATATTGTTCTTCCTGGGTGTTTTCCTACCCACATTTCTGTTCTCTCCACTTTGATTCCCCAAATACAGGTCACTGAATCCAAGGCAACCTGTGGAAGGAAAGGTTCAGGTGTCAGTAGGCATCTCCAGGTAGGAATAGAGCACACCTGTGCACCAGTGGCCATTGTGTACAATGGAGAATATTTCTTTTCAGGGGACAGTACCTGCCTGCTTTGCTTTGTTCAGACTTCATGGTGCCTGTCACAGTGTTATCTTGTACAGTGGACATGGGATAGGGGGATGAAATGAGGGTTCTAGAGAGGAGGGGCAGGGCCTGGAGTTCTCCATGCTGCCTGTCCTCTTCCTTCTTTATCTTCAATTATTTCTCAAGGTATAGTCTGAGAAGATTGACTAGTGAGGGACAGGTGAGAGTAAGGAACGTTGATAAATACACCATGGAAGAGGTGTATTTAAGAACACATAGTATTTTTCCTGCGGGAAAAAAGGAAGGATTTTAATGTAGGAGAAGCAGCTCAAGAAGAGGCCTGGAAGCATAAAAGTGCTGAATGCTGGGCAAACACTAGTAGGTTGGAGAATTAGATTCAGTAATTCTCCAGGAAGGGTGGTAAGGTAAGGCTACAACAGTTGGGTCATTTCTTCATTCATCCAAACGACTGTCTGCTGTGTGACAAGTCCCATGCCAGGGGCTGAAGACAAAGAGATGAAAAAACATGGCACCGGCCATTAAGGAGTTATCATAATCTGGGGAGACACACATGTAAATGCATAAATTGTAACTTAGGGTAACAAGGGCAAGCTTGAAGGACAAGAGTCTGGACTTTATCCTTCACAGGGGGTCAAACAAGGAAGAAGCTGCAAGGGACAGTTGGGGAGGATGTTGAGTGTCTTAACAGTGACTTCCATGTGTTTCTTTTGTTCTTTTTCTCTTTCTAGCTTCTTCTTTGCCAAATTTTTCCATTTTTCATCATGATGCTATTTCTAGTTTTCTAATATTTTCACACTGCATTTTTTCCATTTAGTGACTACTTAGGTCCCATGAAGAACACTCATGAACACCTCTGATGCTTAGGATCCATCTATTTGAAGTCCTCCTTCCATCTCTAACTTTCAACCTCATAACTCATTCTGGGCTTGCGTTGCCACTTGACTGGCCAGCTGCTTGGAGTCTTGCTCTGCTCTCAGCCTCTCAATTCCACCTGGTCATAGGTGAGTGAGTTGAGCTTGCTGCCTGTAGGCTACAAGAGGCTGCTTGGGAGGTAGATTTTACTCTTCTCTCCTCCTATAATTCCAAAGCAATTAAATCTAGACAATTGATTGGGTAATTAATCATGAAAGAGTTGCAACATTGTAGCTATTACTTCAGAAACCCTCGTTTGAATTCTCATTAGTTAACTTTGTGCATACTATGCTTGTTTCCCTAGCTAGTCTACAAGCTTGTAGAAGCCATGTTCATCATACCACCAACCTCTCCACCCATCCCCACCAGCCCTAGCACTCCACCAGCAGCCACTCCCAACACTTTGTGAGAATTTTATAATGAATTTAAATCACAGGGGTGAACTCAGCAATCACTGGGGTAGGGCTGAGGGCAAAATCTGTGCACCATACCAGTGGCCCTAATTGATTCAGAATCATTTCAGCAACTTCCTAATTAGCTACAGTCTCCATAATGGATGACATTTTGAACAGTTAAATGCACATCAACTTGAATATTAAATAACTTTCCATTGAAAAAATGAGTAAAAGATATTTCAAAATATTCAACATTAGACTTATCTAATTACCTTTATATCTTGGGCAATGGTCTTCCTCTCTAGAAGAATTTCTGTGAGAGATCGATGTGCTAAGAGACGCTTCATGGTGGTTTGCACGAGAAATTGGACAGCTTCGGACACATGAGCAAGACTGCTTAGGAGAAGAGAGGCGTTTTCCATTCGGTAGTAGCAGATGGCATCTATCTCCATTATAAACATGTCTTTGGTAACAACCTAGGTAGAAAGAGAATTTGGACAGCAGGCTTGATTCTTGGGCTCCTCTGTGGAACTAAAGGAACTGAACGTTTCCAAAGCGAATTTTCTCAGAGCCAGATTACAAAAAGGGGAAAAACAAGTAGCTAGCCAATTCTGTATTCAAAAATAGACATGTTTTTGGAAAATTATGGAGTTTTTATTGCATACACTAAAGAATTCACAATTTACAGAAATCATTCCTATTTTAAATACTTTTATAAAAAAATCATGAATAATTTTTGTATGAACACATTCCACTGATTTTATATTAGATCTGTCTAAAATGATGCACACAAACCTGGTAAAAGAGAGGCATGTTGTAGGAAATAAACAGTCTCATACACGTTTCGTGGAGTGCACACTAGAGGGTAATTTGGTGAAGCAAATCGAAAATCCTCAAAAATGTTCTTGCAATGAAATAGAAGCAGCAACAAGACCACTGATACCCAAGAAAAGTGGGCCTGATGGATTCACTGAAGAATTTTACCAAAACTTGAGGGATAACCTAACGCTAGTACTCCTCGAACTCCTCCGTGGAACTGAAGGAGAAGGAGCACGGCCAAACTCATTCCTTGAAGTTAGCATTACCCTGATGCCAAACCTAGACAAAGAATCAGCAAAAAAGAAAACTACAGGCCAATTTCCTTAAGGAACACAGATACAAAATTCCTCAGTGAGATACTTGTAAACAGACTTCAACAAATCATTAAAAAGATTTTAAATCATTGCTTCATCCCAGTGATGCAGGATGATTCAACATACATAAATCAATAAATGTAGTATGCCACCTAAGCAGAAGCAAGGGGGAAAAAGTCACATTATTACCTCAGTAGATGCAGAAAATGTCTTTAACAAAAGCCAGCATCCACTCATAATAAACTCTAATGGAAATAGGAACAGAAGACCCTTACCTTAAACTAGTAAAAGCCACCTACAACAAATTCACTGGCAACACCATACTAAACGTTCACTCTAAAATCAGGAACAAGATAAGGATGTCCATTCTTACCACTCCTATTCAAATTAGTACTTGAAACTTTAACTAGAGCAATGCAGAAAGAAAAAGATATGAAAGGGATATGAATAGGAAAGGAAGATATCAAACTATCCTTATTTGCAGATAATATGATTTTTCAAATATAATACCCCTAAAAGTTTTACCAGAAGACTTCCTAAAACTAATAAATTCAACAAAGTAGTAGTATACAAAATCAATTCACGAAAGTCAATAGTGTACTATACACCAACAATAAACCCACCTTAAAGGAAATCAGGAAAACCATTCCATTCATGAGCTTCAAAAAACTTAAATACCTAAGAACTAACCTAACTAAGGAAGTGAAAGACCTCTAAGACAAAAACTATGGTACTCTGAGAAAAGAGATTGATGAGGACATTAAGAAACAGACATCTCTTGATCTTAGGCAGAATCAATACTGTTAAAAAGGTCACATTAGCAAAATTGATATGTAGATTTTATGAAATTCTAATTAAATTATCAACAGCATTCTTTACAGAAGTAGAAAAAGAACTCCTAAAATTTATAAGAAAGCAGAAGAAATCCAGAATAGTCAAAGTAATCCTGAGCAAAAAGAACAAAGCAGAAATCATTACAATCCCGAACCTCAAGTTATATTGCAGAGCTACTGTAATAAACACAGCACGGTACTGACACACAAACAGACATGTTGATCAATGGAATAGAACAGAGGATGCAGACACAACCCCAGGTACCTTTAGCCATCTGACAAGGGGAACAAAAACATAGGCTAAAGATACTCTCTTTAACAAAATGTGCCAGAAAAGTTGTTTACCCATGCACCAGTGAATGAGCCTAATCCTATATCTCTTACCCTGTACTAACATTAAAATGGATCAAAGACCTAGATATTAAAACAGAAACACTAAATCTGCTAGAAGATAAAAATAGGTGAAACTCTTGAAGACACAGACATATGCAAAGACTTTTTTAATAGAGCTCTAATTGCAGATGAAGTAACACCAAAATCAACAAATGGGAGTATATCAAAATAAAAAGCTTCTACACAGCAAAGAAAATGACCAACAGAGTAAAGAGACTACAAAATGAGACAAGAATTTTGCCAGGTTATCCTTGAATAGAGGACTAATATTTAGAATATATAAAGAACTTAAAAGATTAGACCTCCCCTCAAATAAAAGACCTAATAATAATGGGCAATTGAAATGAATAGACACTTCTCAAAAGAAGAAGTACAAGTGGCCAATATACATGAAAAAATGTTCCACATTTTTGGCCATTAAAGAAATGAAAAAGCAATACTGCAATTCCATCTTACTCCAGGAAGCATAGTTATCATCAAGAACTCAAAAACACAAATATTGGTGAGGTCGTGAGGAAAAAGAACCCTTCACATTGTTGGTGGGAATGTAAACTAACACAACCCTATGCAAATCAGTATGGAGATTCCTCAAAAAGCTATTAACAGAAATTCCACTTGACCTAGCTATACCTCTTCTGGGTATCATCTCAAAAGAATTAAAGACATCGTATTATAGTGATACATGCATGCCTATGATTTTAACAGCACAATTCATAATAGATGAATTATGGAAGCATCCTATAAGCTCATGAACAGATGAATGGAAATATATATACATACATATATTGAATACTTAGCCATGAAGAAGATTAAATTTGAGTCATTGATAGGAAAATGGATTGATCTTGAGACTATAATGCCAAGTGAAATAAATCAGATAAAGAAGGTTAGATATTACATGGCTTTTCTTATGAGAAACCCAAATATAAATAAGTTAAAAAGCAAAATAAAAGACAGATGATAGGAAACAGGGACCTTGCAGACATGGGAAAGGAATCTGGGGGAGGGTACAGGGGAGAGGGAGGAATTGGAAAGTAAAAGTGATTAAGATTTGGTATGTTTATGTACCAGTTTCCCAAGATGAATGTAATTATCATGCATCACAAACATATAACAATAAAGAAGAAAAATGTATGTTCTCAGTATTTCCTTTTTAAACATTTATCACAGTGATATATTTTAAGAATTTAGCAGTAGGAATTATTATTTTCAGTATTGCTTATTGGAATAAAACACTGGAAACAATTTACATCAATAATGTGTTGGTTGAGTAAAGGGTGATACAGCCACACACTTTATGCCCATTTAAAATAAAGGCTAGAAAACAGCTAATCTATAAAAAGATGATCATGATATATTGTTGAGTAACAAAACGGCATGTTCCCAGTTGGTATATATAGTTTTATACACACACACACACACACACACACACACACACACACACCTGTCTGTAAGTAAATCACATACCTAGAAAAGCCTGAAAGGATACATTCTAAAATATCAAACGTTAGCTATGATGAAGGATTACAGGTTAAGTATATTTTCCAAGTGTTTTTAATCAGTGCATATTAATTACACATAATAATTTTGATGTTTTTATATATGGGTATAACATAATTTGATCATCCCCAGTATATTTATTCTGCCAGATGTGGTGGCACGCACATGTAATTCTAGCACTTGGGAGGCTGAGGGAGGAAGATCACTCTGAGTTCAAGACCAGCCTCAGCTACAAAGTGAGTTCAAGCCATCTTGAACTACATAGCAAGGCCCTCTCTCTAAATAAACCAAAAAAGTAATAAATAAATAAATAACACAAGATTTACTATCTTAACCATTTTAAATGTAGAGTTCTATGATATTAAATACACTCATGATGTGTACAACCATTATTACCATTCTTCTCCATAACTCTTTTCATCTTGTAAATGAAACTTCATATCCGTTAAACAGTAACTCCCTATTCCCCCTCCCTGTCACCTTTGGCAACCACTATTATACTGTCCGTCTCTATGATTTTTATTAATCTAAGTACCTTATAAAAGTGGAATCACACAGTGTTTTTCTCGTGCTTGCTTTCTCACTTAGCATAATGTCCTCAAGTTTCATCCATGTTGTAGCATAAGGCAGGGTGTCCTTCATAAGGTTAATATTACATTGTTCATGCACATGACACATTGTACAATATATGACATGTATTGTTTCCATGTTTTAGATTTTATGAATAAAGCGACTGTGAACATCAGTGTACAAGTATCTCTTAAAGAGTAAATTTTATTCCTTTTGTTCCATTTTATTATCAAAAATAAACATTTTTAGAAACATAATTTCTCTTTACAAAAAGAATGAGAAAGAACCTGAGACTGAAAGTGGAAGACAATTGAGGAAAAGCTTATAAATCTGAATCACTGAGAAAAATCTGGATACTATCTCTACTTTTTACTTTCCAGGATTTAGTGATAAAACATAAAATTTACCATCTTTGTTGTTGCACACGTTAGGACTAATCTTTTAAGTGTAGAGTTCAGTAATGCAACCAATCTCCAGAATGCTTTTCAATTTGCAAAGCTGACATTCATTAGACAGTAATTGCCCAGTTCTCTCTCTCCACAGCCCCTGGCAACCATCATTCTACTTTCTGTCCCTATGAATTTAACAAGACTAAGTACTTTGTGTAAGTAGACTCATGTAGCACTTGTGTTTTTTGTTTGTTTGTTTTTTTTTTTTGTGACTGGTCTATTTAGGTTTCTTAAGATTGAGCTACATTAAAAAAAAAATTTAAGGCCAAGCGTGGTGTCACACTCCTGTAATCCCAGCACTTGGGAGGCTGAGGCAGGAGGATCATTGCAAGTTCGAGACTAGCCTGGGCTACAAAGTGAGTCCAAGGCCAGCCTGAACTGCATAGCGAGACCCTGTCACAAAGAAAAAAAAAGATTCATCTACGTTGCTTTTTCTGCTGGTGGACACCGCAGAGGAAGCATCGTCAGTCTCTCTTCCGACTGCTGTCATGTCTAAGTCAGAGTCTCCTAAGGAGCCTGAACAGCTGCAGAAGCTCTTCCTTGGAGGGCTGATCTCTGAAACAATTGATGAGAGTCTGAGAAGCCATTTTGAGCAATGGGGCACACTCACGGACTGCGTGGTAATGAGTGATCCAATCACCAAGTGCATTTGTCACTTATGCCACTGTGGAGGAGGTGGATGCCGCCATGAATGCAAGGCCAGACAAAGTGGATGGAAGAGTTGTGGAACCAAAGAGAGCTGCCTCAAGAGAAGATTGTCAAAGACTAGGGGCCCACTTAACTGTGAAGAAGATCTTTGTTAGTGGCATTAAAGAAGATACTGAAGAACATCACCTACGAGATTATTTCAAATAGTATGAAAAAATTGAAGTGATTGAAATCATGACTGACTGAGGAAGTGGAAAGAAGAGGGACTTTGCTTTTGTAACCTTTGATGAGCCTGATTCTGTGGATAAGACTGTCATTCAGAAATACCATACTGTGAATGGCACAAGTGTGAAGTAAGGAAAGCCCTGTCAAAGCCGATGGCTAGTGTTTCATCTAGCCAAAGAGGTTGAAGTGGTTCTGGAAATTTTGGTGTTCTTGCAGGTGGTTTTGGTGGCAATGACAGTTTTGGTTGTGGAGGAAACTTCAGTGGTCAGGGTGGCTTTGGTGGCAGCTGTGGTGGAGGTGGAGATGGTGGCAGTGGGGGTGCCTACTATGGATTTGGTAATGATGGTGGTTATGGAGGAGGTGGCCCTGGTCACTCTAGAGGAAGCAGAGGTTACAAAAGTGGTGGACAGGGTTATGGAAACCAGGGTAGTGCTTATGGTGGGAATGGCAGCTATGACAGTTTTAACAACGGAGGAGGCGGAAGTGGCTTTGGTGGTGGTAGTGGAAGCAATTAAGGAGATGGTGGAAACTACAATGAATTTGGCAGTTATAACAATCAGTCTTCAAATTTTGGATCCACAAAGGGAGGAAACTTTGGAGGCAGAAGCTCTGGGCCCTATGATGGTGGAGGCCAATACTTTACCAAACCACAAAATCAAGGTGGCTATGGCAGCAGCAGTAGCTATGGAAGTGGCAGAAAGTTGTAAATACTTCCAGGAAACAAAGCTTAGCAGGAGAGGCCTGCACAGTGAACTCCACTTAGCCATGCAGCTCAGGATCTCGCTCAGAACCTGGTAGAGCTCTGCCCAGCATCCCCGAACAACCAGGGACCTTTGGAACATCCCCACGGACATGCCTGGTCCCTGCCCAATGACCCCAAGTGGCGGGGCAGTTTCAGTGGTCTGCCTAGAGTGAGGTGAAGACCCACACAGCGAACTCCACCTAGCTGTGCAGCTCGGGACCTCGCACTGAACCTGGTAGGGCCCCACCCAGCAACCTCAAGCAACCAGGGAAACTTAGCATGCCAAGTAGGGTGTGTTGAAGGTCTGCCCAGCATACTGCCCCCTCTCAGGGAGTCTTTGAATGCCACTAGGGATCTGGTAAGTCCTGCTTAACAACTCCCCCCCAACTAAGGAAACTCCCTAAGTACAGACAGCCATCCTCAACCCAGGAAACAACTGAAACGTCACATTTGGTTGCCACAGGGGAATACAGGAAAATGACAAAACAAAAGAGCAAAATGCAATCTCAAACCTCCAGCCCATCCCAAACAAGCCTAAGAGACATGGACATAGAAGAAAGTATAAATCATACACCTGAAACTTCTGAAATGAATTCAACTGAAGTAAAGAAATGACTCCATGCAGCTGTAAAGGAACTCAGATTAGAAATAATCTCCCAGGTAAAATAAGAAATGATAAGCATAATGAAAGAAATGCAGAACACATCTAAAGAAGACATAGTTAAAAAAGTAGAGGAGCACTGCAAAATGATGGAAACCTTGAATGAACAATACAAGAAAGAATCAGAAGGTATGAAACAGATTCAAAGAGATATCCAGGAAATCAAAATTTCCATCAAAACCTGGCAAAGCTGCCTCAAAGAATGTGAAGACAGTCTTTCAGACCTCAAAGGCAAGATTGCAGCAAGTGAACAAGAAAGGAAAGATCTTTTAAAAATAACAAGGAATCAGGAAATAACAATTCAACAGGTGCAAGATGATGCAAAGAAAATCAATATAAGATTGATAGGTGTAAACACAAAAGGAGACAACACAAATGATATACAGGAGTAATAGCTGAAAATTTCCCAAACATGAGAAAGGAAAATGACATACAAATAAGTGAAGCATATAGAACACCAATTAGCCATAATCAAAATAAATCAACACCCAGACATATAATAATCAACATCCAAGAAATTCAACATCATAACAGAATATTAAAAGCTGTTAGAGAAAAGAAACAAATCACCTATAAAGGAAAGCCCATCAGAATCACAGAAGACTTTTCAACACAAATGATGAAGTCAAGAAGAGCATGAAGTGAAGTATTTCAACTCCTAAAGGAAAACAACTTCCAACACAGATTGATGTGCCCTGAAAAACTATCCTTCAAAACTGATGGAGAAATAAGATATTTCCATGACAAAAAACAGCTGAAGAACTTCATGACCACCAAACAAACCCTGCAAAGAATATTGAAAGGTAGTCCAGATAGACATAAAAATAGCTATGGCTTCAAGAACACCAGCAGAAAAAAACTACCAAGCAGGGTGGACAATTAAACAGAGCAAAAAAGTAAAGAAACCACAGCAGAAAGATAATATGACAAAAATAAGCCAATATATATCAGTTATAACCATTAATGTAAATGCCCTCAATTCACCAATTAAAAGAAACAGACTGGCAGGATGGATCAAGAAACAACATCCAACCATAGGCTGTATACAAGAAACTCACCTAACCCAAAAGGAAATTCACAGACTGAAAGTCAAAGGATGAAAAACAATACTTCATGCAACAAGAACCCCCCAAAAAAGCAAGGGTAGCTATTCTGCTTGCAGACAATGTGAACTTCAAACCAAGAAAGATCAAAAGAGATAAAGAAGGTCACTACATACTGGTTAGGGGAAAACTCCAAGAGGAAGAAATAACAATCTTAAATATATATGCACCAAATATGGGAGCACCCAGCTATATAAAACAAATGTTAATAGAAATGAAAAACCAAATAAGCAATAACACAATTATAACGGGAGACCTTAACACCCCATTGACACAAAGAGACAGCTCAAATAGACAGAAAATCAGCAAAGAAATAACAGAACTGAATCAAACTTGTGAACAAATGGACTTGATAGATGTGTGCAGAGTATTCCACCCAACAACATCAGAATATACATTCTTCTCAGCTGCACATGGGACATTCTCTAAAATGGACCATATACTAGCCCATAGAACACGCTTAAGTAAATGCAAAGGAATAGAAATTATCCCATGCATATTATCTGATCATAGTGCCTTGAAACTGGAAATTAATGATAAAAGAAACTGCAAAAACTCCATAAACACATAGAAATTAAGTAATACACTCCTGAACAATCAATGGGTCACAGAGGAAATTAAAGAAGAAATTAAAATTAAATAATACCTACGAGCAAATGAAAATTCAAATACAACTTACCAGAACCTATGGGATGCAATGAAAGCAGTCCTCAGAGGGAAATTTATTGCAGTGAATTCCCACATCAGGAAAATGGAATGAACACAAATAAACAACGTGATGCTACAACTCAAACATCTAGAAAAAAGAGCAAGTCAAGCCCAAAGCTAAAAGAAGGGAGGAAATTATAAAGATCAGAGCAGAAATTAATGCAATTGAGACTAAGAAAACAATACAAAGAATCAATGAATCAAAAAGTTGGTTCTTTGAAAGAATAAAGAAAATCGATAAGCCCCTAGCCAACCTTAGGAAAAAAAAAAAACTCAAATTCATGCAATAAGGAATGAAAAGGGTGAAATCAGGGGCTGGGGATTTAGCTCAGTGGCCTAAGCGCCTGCCTGGCAAGGGCAAGGTTGTGAGTTTGATCCCTGGTGCCACAAAAAAAAAAAAAAAGGGTGAAATCACTATAGACCTTGTGGAAATACATGAGATCATCAATACCTACTTCAAAAATCTTTACTTTCATAGGTTTGATAGCACAGAAGAAATAGATTCCTAGAAACATATGAATTACCAAATCTGGATCAAGAAGATGTAAATCGGCTGAATAACCCAATCTCAGTTAAGGAAATTGAAAATGTAATTAGAACCTTACAACAAAGAAAAGCCCAGGTCCGGAAGGATTCACAGATGAATTCTATAAGAAATTCAAGGAAGACTTAATGCCAACACTCCTCAAACTCTTCAATGAAATTGAAAGGGAAGCAAGTCTCCCTAACTCATTCCTGGAAGCAAATATTACTTTAATACCAAAACCAGAGAAAGACCCAACCAAAAAAGAGAGAACTACAGGCCAACCTCCCTAATGAACATAGATGCAAAAATCCTCAATAAAATACTGGCAAACAGAATGCAGCAAGTCATCAAGAAAGTAATACACCACAACCAAGTGGGATTCATCCCAGGAATGCAGGAATGGTTCACCATATGCAAATCAATAAATGTAATACACCATGTTAGTAGAACCAAAAATAAGAATCACATGATCATTTCAATAGATGAGAAAAAGCTTTTGATAAAGTCCAATACTCATTCATGATAAGAACTCTACAGAAAATCTGAATAGGTGGTCTTTACCTCAATCTGATAAAAATCATCTATGACAAACCACCAGCTGGCACCATATTAAATGGTCAAAACCTGAAATCTTTCACTCTAAAATCAGGAACAAGACAAGGATGTCCACTATCACCACTCCTATTCAATATAGTGCTGGAAACATTAGCCAGAGTAATTAGACAAGAGAAAGAAATATAAGGAATAAGTATAAGAAAGGAAGAATTTAAATTATCATTATTTGCAGATGACATGACACTGTACATAGAAGACCCCCAAAACTCCACTGAAAGACTTCTAGATGTAATAACCAAATTCAGTAATGTAGGTGGATACAATGGCAACACTCAAAAATCAATAGCATACCTGTACACAAACAGCAAACTCACTGAGAAAGAAATAAGAGAAACCACACACTTTGCAATAGCATCCAAAAGAAATGAAATACTTAGGAATCAATCTAACAAAAGAAGTAAAAGATCTATTCAGTGAAAATTACAGTATTCTGAAAAAAGAAATCGAAGATGATCTCAGAAAATGGTAAGACATTCCTTGTTCATGAATAGGAAGAACAAACACTGTGAAAATGGTCATTCTCCCAAAATTATTATACAGATTTAATGCAATTCCCATCAAAATACCATTAGCATACCTCACAGATCTAGAGAAATCATTCCTAAAGTTCATCTGGAACTAGAAGAGACATAGAATAGCAAAGGCAACTCTGGGCAACAAAGGCAAGGCAGGAGGCATCACAATCCCAGACTTGAAATTATACTACAAAGCTACTGTGATAGAATCAGCATGGTACTGGAATCAAAACAGACCTGAAGATCAATGGAATAGATTAGAAGATACAACCACAACTACAGACACATTCAGCCACCTTATCTTTGACAGAGGAGCCAAACATGTTCACTGGAAGAAAGATAGCCTCTTTAATAAGTGGTGCTGGAAAAACTGGCTTTTCATATGCCAAGGATTAGAACTAGACCCATGCCTATCACCATGCACTAAACTAAAGTCAAAATGGAACAAAGATACAATTATTAAAACAGAAACACTAAATCTGCTAGAAGACAAAGTAGGTAAAAACCTTGAAGACATGGGGTAGGCAGAGAGTTCATAAACAAAAATCAAACTACATGGGAAATACTTCCCAGAATCAACAACTGGGGTCTCGTCTTATTAAAAATTTTTTCATGTCAAAAGAAATCCCCAACAGAGTGAAAAGAAAACCCATGAGTTGGGAAAAAAATCTTAGTCAACTGTCCCTCAGACAAAGGACTTCTATCTAGAACATATAAAGAATTTTAAAAAATCAGGTCCCTGAAATTCAAAGACCCAATCCAAAAATGAGCATCTGAGATGAGTATACACTTCTCAGCTGAAGAAATACAAATGCCAAATAAATACATGAAAAAATGTTCAGCATCATTGGTCATTAGAGAAATGCAAATTAAAACAACAATGAGATCCCATCTCACTCCAGAAAGAATGGCCAGGATCAAGAAAACAACCAATAACAAATGCTGCAGAGGCTGTGGGGAAAAAGGAACCCCTCTCCACTGTTGGTGGGAGTGTAGACTGGTACAACCACTGTGGAAATCAGTCTAGAGGCTCCTCAAAAAGCTGGAATTGGAAGTACCATTTGACCCAGCTGTTCCATTTCTGGGCATATTCCTAGAAGAACAGAAGACATCATGCCAAAGTGATATATGTGCACCTATGTTTATAGCAGCACGATTTGTAATACCCAAATCTTGGAAACAACCCGAATGCCCATCGACCGAGGAATGGATAAAAAAGATGTGGTATTTTTATACAATGAAGTACTATTCAGCTATAAAGAAGGATCACATTGAAGCTTTACAGGTAAATGCATGCAACTTGAGACCATACTCATTAGTTAAATAAATCAAACCCACATGTGTAAACACTGTATTATCTCCCTAGTGTGAGAAACTGAAAGAGTAAATAAGATACAAAATCTTCAATAAATATTGTGATCAATGAAATAGCATCCAAAAGAAATGAAATACTTAGGAATCAATCTAACAAAGGAAGTAAAAGATCTATTCAGTGAAAATTACAGTATTCTGTAAGAAGCTGCTCAAAAGGAAAAAATAAATAGGGAAAAGGAGAAAAGAAGGAAGGGAAAAGAAAAAAGATATAAATTTGTATACATACACTTAAGATAGCTAAGATGATTGTACTACTAATTCTATTAGTTCTTGGAACAAAACAGTTAACATTCATAGGATTAGATCAATTTTGCATGTCTGTATCTGGTAATCTGAGTAATTCTTATGAAGATAACTACACAAAATAACAACCTTTGGTATGCTCCTACCACCTTGTTTTGAAAGCCTATATTGTTATTGTTTTTGGTTCTCTGTTTTTGTTATTTATTTGTCTCTTTTGTTTCTTGTTTTTCTTGTGTTTTGTTTTGTTATTCCATCTAACACAGAAAGGATAGATGTACATGTATAGGCTTATACATGCCTAGAACTACTCCGAAAGAGTTCACAAGAATTGATTATATTATGTGTGATGGTATGAACAGCTACTTTGAAGAAAATGAGACACTATGGTAGTCATTGCTGATTTCTTATCATCATGTTTTGAAGTCCAATAATGTTTTTATTCTTTGATTTGATCCATTTTACCTGTTTTCTATTATTTGATTGCAATATGTGAGAAACTATGAACAGCTATTTTGAAGAAAATGAGAGACATTGTGGTAGCCATTGTTGATTTCTTTTGTCTGGTTTTAAAGCCTGTAATGCTCGCATTCTTTTGTTTTGATTGGTTTTATACTATCTTGTTTTATTTGAATGTATTGTGTGTGAAGGTATGAACAACTATTTCAAAGAAAGCAAGAGACACTCTGGTAGCCACTATTGATTTCCTATTGTCTCATTTTGAAGTCCTGTATTGCTTGCATTGTTCTGTTCTGATCTGCTTTGTTCTGTTTTACTTTGTTTTGTTTTATTCTCTTTAAAATAAAAAGAAAGAAAGAAAGAAAGAAAGAAAGAAAGAAAGAAAGCAAGCAAGCAAGCAAGCTTAGCAGGAGGAGAGCCACAGAAGTGAAGAAAAGCTACAGGTTACAACAGATTTGTGAGCTCAGCCGAGCACAGTGGTGGTAGGGCCTAGCTGCTACAAAGAAGACATATTTTAGACAATACTCATGTGTATGGGCAAAAAACTCAAGGACTATATTTGTGACTAATTGTACAACAGGTTATTTTCATTTCTATTCTGTGGAGAATGTAAAGCATTCCAACAAAGGATTTTAATGTAGAATTTTTTTGCACCGATGCTGTTGAGAACTAAATGTAATAGCCTGATCATGATGCTGAATAAGTGTGCCTTCAAAAAAATTGATCTAGGACTGTGTCTCCCAGGCCTTCTGCTAAGCCGCACATCTGTAATGTTCACCTGCCCATGGCCTGGCTCTGATCAGGCTTGAAGCTCGGCCAGCTGATGAACCTCCTGGAGAGATGCATCCAGGACGTGATACTGAAGATTGAACCCAGGGCCTCATGGGTGCCAGGCAAGTATTCTGCCTCTGAGCTACATCCTCAGTTCTTTTTGTTTTATTTTGAGACAGGGTCTTGCTAAGCAGCCCAGGCTGATTTTGAATTTGTGATCCTCCTACCTTCTCTTCTCAAATAACTGGGATTATAGAGGTGTACCATTGCACTCAGCTATGAATTTTTTTTTAATGTACTAGGGATTGAACTCAGGGGTTTGACACTGAGCTACATCTCCAACCCTTAAAAAAATTTAAAAAAAATTTTTTTTGAGATAAGGTGTCACTAAGTTGCTAAATTGTCTAGGCTGGACTTGAATTTGCTATCTTCCTGGCTCATCCTCTCAGAAGGCTGGTATTACAGGCACTATGCCAAAACTGGCTATGAAATTTTTGAAAAGCAAAATGTAGACTGGAGTGTGTAGAATGCTACCATTCATGTAAAAGGGAAGGATTAAGAACATATATTAGCTGGGGATTTAGCTCCACAGCATAAGCGCCTGCCTGGCAAGTGTGAGATTGTGAGTTTGATCTCTGGTACCAAAAAAAAAAAATGATCTATGTTGTACAGTATGTTAGAATTTCCTTCCTTTTAAAGGCTGAATAATATTTCATTTTAGATTATATATCATATTTACTTATTTATTCTGTCCTCAGTGACCATTTGTTTGCTTCTACTTTATGGGTATTATGAATAACACCGCTATGAATATAGGTGTATAAATATTTCTTCAAGATGCTGCTTTTAACTCCTTGAGGTATATATAAAAATGAAAATTGCTAGATCATATATTAATACTATTTTTAATTTATTGGGAAGCTGCAGTCTGTAGTCTGGACATTCTCAAAAATGTACATTTCAATTTATCTCTATCCTCTTAAATACTTGTTATTTTGTATTGTTTATAGAGTGCTTTCTCCATGGATGTAAAGTGGTACTTTGTTGTGGTTTAGATTTGCATTTCTCTTATTGATTAGGGATATTGTACATATTTTCGTATGTTTGTAGCCACTCGTATATCTTCATCTTCTTTGTATGTCTTCTTTGGAGAAAAGGCAATTCAAATCTACATGAGATAGAAGTTTCCAGAGAAACAGAACCAATAGCCTGTGCACACAAGCACGTGTGTTCCTTATACATCCTTAATATAACCTCTTGAAAGATACATGATTTGCAAATATTTTGTCCTATTGCACAGATTTTCTTTCACCCTGTGCAATGGTGATTGTGTCCTTTGGTACACAAAAGTTAACTCCGATGTAGTCCATATCTCCATCTTCTTTCCTACTTTTAAGGATAGTCATTTTCCCTGGGCTAGAATTGGTAGCTCATCCATGGAAAATATAGAGAGAAAGCCAAAGCTACTATTTCACTTACCTCATGAAAGGGTATCTCCAAGGTTTGGAGACGAAGGTCAACCTTGTGGTAAGTATCTAGACAAGGCAAAAAGAAGAACAGACCTAGAACAGGAGGGTAGACAAAGTAAGTGCATGAAGAGAAAACATGGACACTGCTTGCAGTTCATCTCTTCAGGGTTCAGTTGCCCATTGTATTACTTCTCTTAGCCTCCAAAAACACGGAGATCATTGGGAAATCTCACCTCTGCCTCTAAAGTGGTTGCTTTGTTTTGTTTTGTTTTGTGGGGGTTGTAGCTAAGGTTACCATATAATCTGTTATTCAAGTTGGAACCCTTCTCAGAGTAAAAAGGAGTTCTCTGAAACTTACTCAGGACAAGAAGAGTAAACAGAAATTGCTCCCAGTAAATTGGGCTTTATGGTCACTTTAGTCATGGTGTTAAACCCTCCAGATTTCAATTTGCATGGATGTTTCTACATCTCATGGAGTTCCCTATGTATACTGTAATATGTATTGTTAGCCTTAGCATCTGACTTAGGGGCTTACAGGTGCTCTGTAAAACTGCTTTTAATCTATGAGTGTACCTTTGTGTCAAACGTTCTTAAAATGTGAGCCCCAGCAGTAATCAGAATAATAATATCATGATACCAGCCATCTGGCTGACCAATTAGTCCTCCCCTTCTGTTACGGTTAATACATTGTGTCAACTTGAGCAGTGTAGAGGTTTAACTGAGAGACTCAGCAGGGAACCAGGGTTCTTACTTTGTAAATATCCTCATCCTGGCAGAGGAAGGCAAAGACATTATGTGAGTGGTACACCCACCCTGAAGGTTTTGTGGGAGGGGTGGACTATGTACAATTTAAGGGTAGAGAAGAGGCTTGCATTTTGCTCTTTTGCTCTGGCTGCTGCCT